>JAQNDB010002319.1:0-37836 GCA_029204045.2 Tillandsia leiboldiana | reverse complement strand
GGGCCGCCAAACAGATCCGCACCTATGCCAACCTGCATAGGCGAAGCGTCCTACCTGCAAGAAAAGTACTATAACTAAACGATATCAGAGCTATAAATAAAAATCTGCTGTAACTAAAATCAATCACTGTACAACTGGAAATAAAACAACACTGTCTGCCTCCCAAATAATAATAATATAAATCCTCAAGTACAAGCTCTAAACCAAACGGGAGGTAACTCCAATATATATACAAACAGTGTACCTCTCAATACAAAATATCCTCACTACAATAGTCTCTCAAAAGAGGAAAAGAAACAACTAATCTACTGATGATCTCCTCTGAAGGGTACCGCTACTCTCCAACGCCGGGTAGGGATCTAGCTCGCGACTCCCTCGCCACGATCAACAACCGCAGAGTCGGCAACACCTGCTAAGACTCTGCAAAACAAAGAGAGGAGAGAAAAAGGGGGGAAAACCCCCAAAGGGTGTGAGAACTACACCAAAAAGGGAGTTCTCAGTGGGTACCACCGCCAGACCCGACGGTCTGCCCACCAAGTCCTCAAGAGACAAAAACTAACCCAAGTCATAAGACTGAAATGAGTAGCTGGAGACTCTCAACAGCTACCCTGCCCTAACTAAAGGCTAAAAGGGGAGAACCAAACAGTGGTATGCAACCACTAGCACATGAAGTGCACCACGACCCAATCGAGCTGACTGCCACATCTGGTCCAGTCAAACCTGCATCCACCTACAACCACCTCCCGCTGACGGGCAGGAATTACGTAGGGCGTCCAAACGGACTAGCTCGCTATCGAGTAGAGGATCATGCAGGCTATGGTCAAAATCCACGCTCTCTCTCAGAACGGATAGAATCATGATGCTCAACCTCTCACACAGCGGTCAAAGTACTCGCAACAACACGGGACCACCGTCAACCAGACGGCTCTCAACAATACTATCACTGATCTAAACTCAACTACCAGTCTGCACTCGGCCCCAGGCACGAGTGTAACAATAAAAGTATTTGACCGAAATAAACTCAATCGAATGAACCGGTATAAAACCGGGCTGCCTGCTCTGTCACCAATCTCTCGAACTCAGTATATCCACTGTCCAAATGACCGGAACCCAACACGGTCTGACCGGCACCCGACACGGTCTGACCGGAACCCAACACGGTCTGACCGGAACCCAACACGGTCTGAAGCCTACTCCGGAGCGGCACTCGAGGGGAGCTACCCACACGAGTAAAGCATCTCTGTCATCAACATCAACAGTATCTCGAAACAGCAGGACTTGATCATCAATCATCAAAGTGGGAAAACTCAACCACCAAGAAAGACCCGACCTCAATCGGATGCAACTAAACGATAAGTGGGAAACTCCATCCACTAGGGAAAACTGACAACCAAATCTGGTGCATAGAGAAACATCCGGTCAACCGCCCAATATCCGCGGTTGCCGCAAAGCCCCACAACTAAACCAACCTGTCCCAGACACGAAGTCCCGACTACACTACCCAGACCCCCTGCTCGAACCCGAGCAACACTGACCACCTGACTAACAAAAGGAGAAAGGAAAAGCATGGTTTCTCCTAAGTCAAGTTCCAATAAGTAGTGCAGCAGTAAAAGATGGCCTAACTACATGACCATACAAGCATGCAAATGTCCTCAAGGAAATAAAGGGGGGGTAAAGCATAATAATAGTTCCTTAGGAATAAACAACATGCCGGAATCCCAAAACTAGACCTGTCCACAACTCAGGGTTCATCAATAGAATGATCATAATAACTCCTCAGAGTACAAATCCGCACATAGCTACGAAATCCTGTCCCAAAGCATAATCCAACACACAGAAAGGCTATGTGCTAACATGGCATGTTACATAATCTCATAGGGTAACATTATCCTAGGTAAGCTTACACTAGTCATCACATAGATGTCCAAGTCATGCAAGTCCTCAGTATACCTCATAAATACTATTCTTGCAATCATTTATACCAATATCATTAACAAGCTTACCTACTTACCAATATAAACCATGTACCCTACACATGCATGCATCAGTCATAGAGGGGTGACATCCCCACAAGTGGACTTATACTTGCCACAGCATAAACATTGCCTTAAACAATTACTGATAATAAGCTTACCCACCTGAAGCGCTTAAACCAAGGCAAACCTGAAGTCGGTGAAGTGGGTAGACGCCCACGGTCCAAAATCTGCCAACATAACACCCTCGGTACAAGTCGCGCAAGCCTTGGCTCCAAACAGCTGAAAACACCCCTGGGTACAACAATAAGGCTCAACATTACACTTTTATTCCAAAATTAACCAAACATACACAATCTGAAAATCAGTCCCAAAGCCGTGCTATTTCACCTGCTGCAAGTGCCCAGAAAAATCCAATAAAAATACCACAGCAATCCTCGCGTCGATACCTTCGAAACGAGTACCTGCACGTCCAATTCCGAGCTTCCTACACTGAGAAACAATTCCGACAAGGGAACCACCCCGAATTAAACTACACTCAAAAACTGTAGCAACTACTGTTCACAGATATCTTCACCTTCGAGAAATATTCAGAAAATTCCAAGAAAATTTGGGCATATTCCTCGTGATGTGTAGATGCAAATCGCCTCTTGAATCGCCCCAATCCGATGCCTGTGCGCGAAGATATCACCAAAACACCGCTCCGCTGTCCCAGAACTCCGCCCCAGAAAAGAGGTTACAAGATGATCCGAAAAACCCATGAAAAGCTCGGAATGGGAAAAACCAGTAAACATGGGAAACATAGCCCTACCTGTCGTGAAGCCAACGGCGCAAGAATCACTGAAAAAGGTGCTCGGGGTAAGCCGGGGGAGTCCTCGCACCAAAACGCGACGAAGAAGACCACAAACGAACGAGCGTCGCGCCGCGCCGTAAAAATAGAAACCTCGATAAGCGTGCCACCAAAAATCCCAAAATTTGCAGAAAGATGCAGCCAAACTCGGGGATCAACTTTGCTGAAGGCACCCGGCGAGAGGAGGCTCGGAAATGGCGGAAAAAGGGAGAAGAAAGGGAGCTCGGATCGCTTTTATAGGCTGCAGAAACAATTGGGAAATACCGATTTAGTCCATTTCCGGGCGCTGGGGGTTTTCGGGCGCGCACTGTAGCAGCCCGAAATCCCCGCGCCGCGACACTGTAGCCGCCCGAATCCCCTGGGCCTCCACGTCGCCCGCCAAACAGGCGACAGCAACCCAGCCGCACCGCGCGACACGTGGCCACCCCGGACGCGACACGTGTCCTCCCCAAGCGCGGGGAATCCGCCTGCCGCGCCCACGTGCCCCTGACGCCGCCGCCTGCCACCCTGCCGCGCACAGTAGACCACCAATAGGAGAACGCCACGTGTCATGCCTCTGCCTAGTGAACCCGGTGCACGAAATATGTGGACCGAACCAATAAACCTGCCACGTGTCCAAGCCGGTGCACCGTAAACCATGAGCCATCCCGAATACTGCGTAGACCAACCGCCGTGAACCCACCTCTAGGATGATGCCACGTGTCACCCCGGTCACCGTGCGCCCCGCACTCCCCCGTAGACCGCGCCCCGCGGACCGGCCCACTCCCGAGCCGCCACGCGTCCAGCCCCCGGCGCACGCTGCCGCGTGGACGGGCGGCCCGCGCCTCCGTCCGCCGCGCTGCCTGCGGCCGCTCCGCCGCTGCCGCCGCCGCCGGAAACACTGTTCCGGCGTGAACAGTGTCCAGAGCCCAAAAATGACAAGTGGGTAGTCCGTTTTAACCGTTTTCGCGCGCTGAATCCAAAATTGAGTCCAATTTGCCAAATTCCAACTCCAAAATTTGCCGAAGGCATCCGGAAAGGTAATCCTTGGTCCAAACTTCGCCTGAGTCCAATTTAATATCCTTGGCGCGCGAAACCACTTCTGGAATCCGACGGAGTCCAATGATCACCCACGTGATCCATAACACACTGAGCCCAACACTAATGTCCAAATGGGGCACAAATCCCACCAACACGCCACATAGGCCCCGGGAGCTGTAGATGAACCAGTAATCTCGACGTGGGATCCAGGTCCTCACATCCTCCCCCACTAAGAAAAGTTTCGTCCTCGAAACTAACTCAAATCCCCAAGGGTCCCACATACCACGGGTAGGTATCCATCAATAACGCCTCCAGCTCCCGAAACATCGCTCACTCCCCGTGATTACTTCCCAACAACAACAACACAAGTACGGCATGGCCCGACATGCGATTTTCTCATCTCTCGAGCCAGAAATCGCAACGGGCGTCCCTCGTACTCCAAACAATCACAGATCTCAGAAGGGGCAAGTCAATCACGGGCGAGGATCCAAAAGCAACACACTCCTGGGCTGAGACGTGAAACAACCAAAGAGGCCCCATCAAGAGCCGGGGGAAACAGAATAATCAGCAGCGCAACACGCCCCAAACCACCTCCTGGTGTCTACTCAACCAGGACCACCCGAAGTATACCCACAGATTCATCCTATGAGGAAAAGGATCCAATAAGCTGGGGTCTTCACTCGGTTACTTCCGATCCAAAATCACCCGAGTGCCTACTCAACCCCGAGCTACCCTCAAAAGGGATCCTCAAGAGACACAATCTCAAGCCACGGTTGGACACTCAACAAGCCAACATAACTCCAACAGACCCACGGGTCGAAAGGATGCCCTGACGGGGACCAAACCGTCAGTGAACGGGAGGGAAATCTGGCTCGAAAGGCGATCATAATGCGGAGGCTCAAACTCGCGGTCAAAAATCCCAAACCAGCAACAACAATCCGCGAAAATCCCACTCAAGATGCTGAGTAATCAGAACTGATAGCCAAGCAGGCATGGCCTACGCCCAGGTATAACAATCCAAGCTGGAAATAAAGGACGTACTGAAAGGCTCAACTGTAGAATCCAAGCTGCCTGCAAAACAGTGGTTCATCCTGCCACAGCACTCGAAGGGTTGGACTAATAAAGTTTGGACCGAAGATCCACCCACGGTAACTCTACCGCCACAATGGGAGGCATCACTAAAGCACACAGTACCATCTCCCAACACAGGAAACACTAGCATTGGCGCTAATACCAGTCACATTATCCATTGGCCATGCTCTCTCGGCACCGCCAAGTCTAGAAGCTTCTCGCCTCAAGAATGAAAGTTGGTCTCAGCCAACTTAAATAACATCCACTTGGTCGGGTTCCACCGCCGCCCCTACGGCTCGAACGAAGCGACCAAGAAGGTATGCTTCTGCAGCCCCAACTTGTACTTCAATAACTTGGCATACCGCTTCATCCACACGAGCATGATAGCACATCCACAAAGTGCTCCTAGTACTCCAAGTCACTCTGGGAGTAAATCAAAACATCCTCGAAAAACACCACTCCCAGTCCGTCCAAGTACAACTGGGACATACTATCCCTCAGATCTTGAAGTCCACAGAGCATTCGTCATTCCATTGGCCTCACTATGCCCTCATAATGCCCTTACCGTGTCCTGAATGCCGTCTTGGCGAAGCCCTCGGCTGTCTAACCCCAAGTGGGTACTCGCATCATACACCAACTGCCGGAGTACAACTCCATCATAAGGTCCTAGATACCATAAAAGGACCCTCACACTCGTGTATCAACGATGTGGCATCACCACCGTATACCAACGGCGTGACACTAGGTCAAACAGACCCCTCGATCCATCGGCCCCTGCAGCAGTGCCATCGGGTCTCTCTCAGCTCTACCGGCGATATCCAATGAGGTGCTGTCCAGGGTGGCGCGGTTCCTCGAACCACATCAAACACAATCTCTATCTCCCTAACCGGCGGCATTACCAACAACTAAGGTGAAATCACACCCGGGATCTCGCGGGCAACAGAGATATCCCTGAGTCCCGGTGCCGCCGTAAGCACCTCTCACCCTGTCGCTAAAACCAGCGTACTCTAACAACCTCAACGAGCAAGCCTCCAATTGCCCGCCTTGCCGAAGATCAAAGTCCTCTCTTACCGCAGTCAAACATCCAGTGGCATAGTGCCCAACAATCTCAAGCATAAGGTCAAAACACCTAATTGCTATAATTTCCAATAATTCTGCCGGTATCTCGCGGTCTCGGCCGCACTGGACATGATCCAAAAGCCTCCTCCACGTGCACAACAACAACAGGAACCTGTACTTCTAGCGCACGTGGTAACAAATCTGCCTCTAACCCATGTAAGAGTGGAACATGCTCTAACTCCAACTACCGTGGTGAAATACCACCTGCGACACTCAATCCACTACCGTGGCGCCCTCCAACCGGGCGGCACAGATTCATCCGCTCAAGGCAAGTGGTTGTCGCCCAATCTGCCTGGAAATCAGGGCTATCACAAGGAAGCACGACCTCTGTCTCTGATCACATTGAGGCGACGAATAAGGTCCTCCGCAGATAACAAATCCACGCTATCGCTGCGCCACTCTGATAAAATACTGATGTCGCCTTCGGGGTCCACCCGACCTCTGACATCTCGGGAATTCATCATCCAAGAAAAGAAAATTAGTCATGCCCCTGCCGGCCGATCTGTCCTCCATCATCCGGCGCCAAGCGCCAAAATCCAGAACTCACCTCTGGCGGCAGATCCCTATCCAAAGGAACTGCAATGCCGCGCTCCATACACTGTGCCTGCTCCAGCGAGGCGTCTAAATCCACAATGAAGGGACTGAATAACAGGAAGGCGTCCTGGCGCAATCCACTCCCCAGTCTCAAATATCCTATGCGCTTCGTCCCTCGAAATCTGGAGCGCGTAGTTCAACAACTACAAAACTCTCTAGCACAGGGAGGCTCTCACCACCAACCACGACTCTGCCTCCAAAGGCTCCAAACTCAATCTTACGAGTCGGGGTGGTTCCTCTGCCAAATATGGCTCCAAAGGTCGATCATGTCCCACAGCTCACCAGCTGTCATCCATCCACCCTGCCTCGGTGCCTCGACACTAAACATTGGCACAGAGGGGGCTACACAGTGCTCCGACAACTGTGTCACCAAGACCAGCTGCTCCCACAGCCGCTGACAAGCCTCTGACAACCCTGTCATCTGGGTCCGGGGTTCTCTGACCTCAATCCGGGTATCCGGCCCAAAACGAACTGCTCAAGCTCAACTGCCATGACAGGATGCACACGGGTCAAAACCCAGCGTCGGGGAGACACCGCTCGCCACGACGAAACAACAAAACAGCACACAACAACACTCGACCCAATCCAGCGAAAGTCTAAAGCATGTCACCCGTTCCACAGCATTATGTTGTCTGCAGCCAACATAATTACTTAGGAGAATAAACATGCCAATCACTCCTCCCGTCCCCTGGGAGAGGTATAAAACTCAATCAGGACTCTCGCAAAATCACGACTCTCACAAAGTCAACCAAGGGTCAAACCAAAAGCCTAGGGTTTCTAAGTCCACCATGACCTACAACCTAGGCTCTGATACCACTCTAACCTGTCACGTCCCGGGGTCGAAACTGCGACCCGGGCCCGCCAACAGATCCGCCACCTATGCCAACCTGCATAGGCGAAGCTTCCTACCTGCAAGAAAAGTGCTACAACTAAACAGATATCAGAGCTATAAATAAAAATCTGCTGTAACTAAAATTAATCACTGTACAACTGGAAATAAACAACACTGTCTGCCTCCCAAAATAATAATAATATAAATCCTCAAGTACAAGCTCTAAACCCAACCGGGAGGTAACTCCAATATATATACAACAGTGTACAGTCTCTCGATACAAAAATATCCTCACTACAATAGTCTCTCAAAAGAGGAAAAAGAAATAACTAATCTACTGATGATCTCCTCTGAAGGGTACCGCTACTCACCAACGCCGGGTAGGGATCTAGCTCGCGACTCCCTCGCCACGGTCAACAACCGCAGAGTCGGCCACACCTGCTAAGACTCTGCACAACCAAAGAGAGGAGAGAAAAAGGGGGGAAAAAACCCCAAAGGGTGTGAGAACTACACCAAAAAGGGAGTTCTCAGTGGGTACCACCGCCAGACCCGACGGTCTGCCCACCAAGTCCTCAAGAGACAAAAACTGACCCAAGTCATAAGACTGAAATGGGTAAGCTGGAGACTCTCAACAGCTACCCTGCCCCTAACTAAAGGCTAAAAGGGGAGAACCAAACAGTGGTATGCAACCACTAGCACATGAAGTGCACCAATGACCCAATCGAGCTGACTGCCACATCTGGTCCAGTCAAACCTGCATCCACCTACAACCGCCTCCCGATGGCGGGCAGGAATTACGTAGGGCGTCCAAACGGACTAGCTCGCTATCGAGTAGAGGATCATGCAGGCTATGGTCAAAATCCACGCTCACTCTCAGAACGGATAGAATCATGATGCTCAACCTCTCGCACAGCGGTCAAAGTACTCGCAACAACACGGGACCACCGTCCACCAGACGGCTCTCAACAATACTATCACTGATCTAAACTCAACTACCAGTCTACCCTCGGCCCCCAGGCACGAGTGTAACAATGAAAGTATTTGACCGGAATAAACTCAATCGAATGAACCGGTATAAAACCCGGTGCTGCCTGCTCTGTCACCAATCTCTCGAACTCAGTGTCTCCACTGTCCAAATGACCGGAACCCAACACGGTCTGACCGGCACCCGACACGGTCTGACCGGAACCCAACACGGTCTGACCGGAACCCAACACGGTCTGAAGCCTACTCCGGAGCGGCACTCGAGGGGAGCTACCCACACGAGTAAAGCATCTCTGTCATCAACATCAACAGTATCTCGAAACAGCAGGACTTGATCATCAATCAGATCAAAGTGGGAAAACTCAACCACCAAGGAAAGACCCGACCTCAATCGGATGCAACTGAACGATAAGTGGGAAACTCCATCCACTAGGGAAAACCGACACCCAAATCTGGTGCATAGAGAAACATCCGGTCAACCGCCCAATATCCGCGGTTGCCGCAAAGCCCCACAACTAAACCAGCCTGTCCCAGACACGAAGTCCCGACTACACTACCCAGACCCCCTGCTCGTACCCGAGCAACACTGACCACCTGACTAACAAGAAGGAGAAAGGAAAAGCATGGTTTCTCCTAAGTCAAGTTCCAATAAGTAGTGCAGCAGTAAAAGATGGCCTAACTACATGACCATACAAGCATGCAAATGTCCTCAAGGAAATAAAGGGGGTAAAGCATAATAATAGTTCCTTTAGGAATAGGCAGCATGCCGGAATCCCAAAACTAGACCTGTCCATAACTCAGGGTTCAACAATAGAATGATCATAATGACTCCTCAGAGTACAAATCCGCACATAGCTACGAAATCCTGTCCCAAATCATAATCCAACCACAAGAAAGGCTATGTGCTAACATGGCATGTTACATAATCTCATAGGGTAACATTATCCTAGGTAAGCTTACACTAGTCATCACATAGATGTCCAAGTCATGCAAGTCCTCAGTATACCTCATAAATACTATTTTTGCAATCATTTATACCAATATCATTAACGAGCTTACCTACTCACCAATATAAACTATGTACCCTACACATGCATGCATCAGTCATAGAGGGGTGACATCCCCCACAAGTGGACTTATACTTGCCACAGCATAAACATTGCCTTAAACAATTACTGATAATAAGCTTACCCACCTGAAGTGCTTAAACCAAGGCAAACCTGAAGTCGGTGAAGGGGGTAGGCGCCCACGGTCCAAAATCCGCCAACATAACACCCTCGGTATAAGTCGCGCACGCCTTGGCTCCAAACAACTGAAAGCACCCCTGGGCACAACAATAAGGCTCAACATTACACTTTTATTCCAAAATTAACCAAGTGTACATAGTCTGAAAATCAGTCCCAAAGCCGTGCTGATTTCACCTGCTGCAAGTGCCCAGAAAAATCCAATAAAAATACCACAGCAATCCTCGCGTCGATACCTTCGAAACGAGTACCTGCACGTCCAATTCCGAGCTTCCTACACTGAGAAACAATTCCGACAAGGGAACCACCCCGAATTAAACTACACTCAAAAACTGTAGCAATAACTACTGTTCACAGATATTCTTCACCTTCGAGAAATATTCAGAAAATTCCAAGAAAATTTGGGCATATTCCTCGTGATGTGTAGATGCAAATCGCCTCTTGAATCGCCCCAAACCGATGCCTGTACGCGAAGATATCACCAAAACACCGCTCCGCTGTCCCAGAACTCCGCCCCAGAAAAGAGGTTACAAGATGATCCGAAAAACCCATGAAAAGCTCGGAATGGGAAAAACCAGTAAACATGGGAAACATAGCCCTACCTGTCGTGAAGCCAACGGCGCAAGAATCACTGAAAAAGGTGCTCGGGGTAAGCCGGGGGAGTCCTCGCACCAAAACGCGACGAAGAAGACCACAAACGAACGAGCGTCGCGCCGCGCCGTAAAAATAGAAACCTCGATAAGCGTGCCACCAAAAATCCCAAAACTTTGCAGAAAGATGCAGCCAAACTCGGGGATCATCTTTGCTGAAGGCACCCAGGCGAGAGGAGGCTCGGAAATGGCGAAAAAAGGGGAAGAAAGGGAGCTCGGATCGCTTTTATAGGCTCCAGGAAACAATTGAAGAAATACCGATTATATCCCCGTTTCCGGGCGCTGGGGGTTTTCGGGCGCGCACTGTAGCAGCCCGAAACCCCCGCGCGCGAGTACTGTAGCCGCCCGAATCCGCACAGGACCTCCACGTCGCCCGCCGAACAGGCGACAGCAACGCCAGCCGCTCCCCGCGCGACAAGTCGCGGCCCCCAGACGCCGACACGTGTCCTCCCCAAGCGCGGGAATCCGCCCGACCACGCCCACGTGCCCGCCTGACGCCGCCGCCTGCCACCCTGCCGCGCACAGTAGACCCACCAATAGGAGAATGCCACGTGTCATGCCTCTGCCAAGTGAACCCGGTGCACGAAATTATGTGGACCGAACCAATAGAAACCTGCCACGTGTCCAAGCCCGGTGCACCGTAAACCATGAGCCATCCCGAATACTGCGTAGACCAACCGCCGTGAACCCACCTCTAGGATGATGCCACGTGTCACCTCCGGTGCACCGTGCGCCCCGCACTCCCCCGTAGACCGCGCCCCGCGGACCGGCCCACTCCCGAGCCGCCACGCGTCCAGCCCCCGGCGCACGCCTGCCGCGTGGACCGGGCGGCCCGCGCCTCCGTCCGCCGCGCTGCCTGCGGCCGCTCCGCCGCTGCCGCCGCCGCCGGAAACACTGTTCCGGCGTGAACAGTGTCCAGAGCCCAAAAATGACAAGTGGGTAGTCCGTTCTAACCGTTTTCGGGCGCTGAATCCAAATCCGAAGTCCAATTTGCCAAATTCCAACTCCAAAATTTGCCGAAGGCATCCGGAAAGGTAATCCTTGGTCCAAACTTCGCACTGAGTCCAATTTAAATATCCTTGGCGCGCGAAACCACTTCTGGAACTCCGACGGAGTCCACCAATCACCCACGTGATCCATTAAACACACCGAGCCCAACACTAATATCCAAATGGGGCACAAATCCCACCAACACGCCGCATAGGCCCCCGGGAGCTGTAGAAGAACCAGTAATCTCGACGTGGGAATCCAGGTCCTCACAACTACGTCCCAAGTAGTTCTCAGTGGGTGCCGCCAATAAGCCCAACGGTCTGCCCACTAAGTCTACTAGAGGCATAAAGTAGCAAATGCATGGCTGTAAGGAAAAACTGGTAAGAAGTAACTCTACAGCTACTATGCCTCTATCTAGATGCTCAAGAAATGGAACAGATGATAATATGATGCATCTACTAATACCCAAAGTACCGACACCCAATCTACACTGACTGCCGCATAGGGTCCAGTCAAACCTGCGCCCACCTACTGCCGCACATCCTCAACAGGACGGGTCTACCGTAGGGTGTCCGTGACTGCCAAACTGGTCCAGCCAGAGGGACTGCGTCGACAAGTCGCGATAGCAAGTAACAGGCCCAACTCCGGAGTGGCACTCGAGGGGCGCGACCCCACCGAGTAAAGTATCAGCGCATCTCTGTCGAGCTCGATATGGCTCATGCAGGCTATAGTCCAAATCACGATCAACAAGATCGACAAACAACACCAACTCTCAACTCATAGGCTGGAAAACCACACAGCCGGGACCACCGTCCACCAGACGGCTCCCAAAACAGAACCCCAAACCCACACTACTCAGGATGGACCGACACCATAAGGGTTTGGAAAACCCAATAGGTCGGTGCCTAGAACCCTATCAAACAAGAACATACTCTAGGCTCCGCCCATCGAAGTTTCCGGCCCCCTTATAGTTCGGGAACACGACAACCTCAGAACAACAAGCGGAGAACACCAACCAGGGCCCGAAAGTCCCGGGAGACCGACACCTACAACCCTATCAAACAAGAACAGGTTCCAGGCTTGGCCCCCATCGCTTTCGTCCCAACAAAGGAACGGCCCCTAGAACCCAGACCACTCGAATCCTTCGAGTGGGGAAGTTTACATGAAAAAGGTGACATTTGTTAACGAAAACCATCTTGATTTGAGGGGAAACCCATTTTTCATGATTTTTAGTTCTTTTAGCAAAAACAGTTAGAAAAACAAGTATTTTATACCCAAACCCCGAAGGGCTGATGCCTTTGTCCAATCAAACAAGAACAGACGCCAGCGGCCCTTCGATGCTTGGAAGAAAACATTGTAGACTAAAATCATGTGTATATCGAAAAGGGCTCTGGGTTCCAGGTCCTGCTAACACAAGTACACAACTGCCACTATCACAGTGGCGACAACCCAAACAGGTAAACAAGACCTCCCGGGACTACCGTTTACCCAAACGGCTCCCGGCATGGATAAGTGACCCACTACATCTACCAGACTCCACTCTGCTCCCAAGCACGAGTGCAAATGCATCCCACACTAAAAGAAAGTCCCGACCACTCGGCCCACTACCCGGGCGAGGATAACACTATGTCCAGGAATAGAAGAACAGTGTGGATGTCTAAACATAAATAACCCTAGCCCAAGTGAGGGTTTTCTACTGGTCTGGTTACACATGCAACATATGACAGGGGTGCTAGGTCAAGTTCCAAGATAATTATAATTTAATAGCTGGTAGGAAAGAAATAATCACATGATCATCAAACTAACATAAGGAATATTAACATTCATATTCTAGCATGCTACTAAGTCCAATCACTATCATGCATGTACCTACAGTAGCAGAATTAATGTACAGTCCATCAATCTTGGAGACAGGGCCACCCACCTGAAAACGCAACTGTCCAAGATTCCACAGCTGAAAGTACCCAGAATCCCAAATCTCCAACTCCAACGGGTCCAGCAATACCCGCAAACTCTCCTGGGTACAACACAAGGTTCACATTTACACTTAATTCCACAAATTAATCAAATAAACACACCCTGAAATTCAGCCTCAAAGATGCTAATTTTTCACCTGCAGAAAGTGCCCTGAAAATTCCAATAAAAATATCACTGCGATCCTTGCGAAGAGTAGATGTCGATAGAGCCTTGAATCGTCGAATTCCGATGTCCGGATGAGGAGATAAAAATCTGCGAAGGCCTTGCTTTCCAAAAACTCCAACAGAAAAAAGGGGGTTCAGAAACTCCTCGGGATCCGTGTCAAAAACCCCAAACGAGATGAAGCGATCAATACGGAAATCGACGGAGTACCTCTCGTGATTCCAACGCCGCGAAAATCGTCCAAAAACACTGTCGGGGTAGCTCAGTAGACCTTTCAGACTGAAGTGCGACGGAAACGGGCCTCCAACTGAAAATCGTCGCACTGCGCTCCGATGCCGAAGTCGTCGACGCCGCGGCTTCCAAAAAATCCGGGCCTCTGCCAGAAGATGCACGACTCGAAGATCTACAACTTTCCTAAAGGGTGCAAGGGCTGGGGAGCTCGGGAAGGTGGAGAAAATGGCAGAGGAAAGGGGCTCGGGCTCAAGAATAAACCAACCAAACGAAACAATTGGAAAAATGCCATCCATGTCCCGGTTTTTAACTCGGTGCGCCTGGACCACGTACGCCACCCACTCGGAATCCGACACGTGGCGCTCCAAAGATGCGCGGGAGCCACGGGTCAGCGCGCCCATGCGCGCCCACGAGCGCCTGTCGGGCACGCATCCCGAGGCAACCACCCCACGTTCCATGAACCGCACGCACAACACCGCACCAACCACCAGATGCCACGCGTCCACCCTCGGTCCACCGTGCACCCACGACACTGCGTGGACCGCGCGCACCAAGACCGGCCAATGCCAGCACGCCACGTGGCCTGACCACGGCCCACCGTGCACCCCGCCAAGGTCCATGGACCGCGCCTGCTGCGCCGGCCAACTGGGAGCAGCCACGTGGCCAGCACCCGGGTGCACGCCTCCGCGGTGGACCGCGCACCTCCGCCGCCGCCAGCCGCCGCGCTCCGCCGCCCGCCGCCGCCGTCGGCGCCTCTCCGGCAGCCGGAACAGTAACCCCACGCCTCGAAATCCGTGCTGGGTCATCCGGGCTCCGATAAATCCAAGTAAATAGCCCGTTTTGATCGTTTTCGCGCGCTGAATCCAAATCCGATGTCCGATTTGCCAAATTCCACTTCTAAAATTTCTCAAAAATTCCCGGAAAAGCAAACTTGATCCGTTTTTCATGCCGGGTCCAAATCTTGGGTCCAAAATGCGCGCAAACACCTCTAACACTCATCCTGGTTCTCCAGAAGTCACAGATCCAACAGTAATCCAAATGTGGGAATTTCCGGGTCCTCACATGAAGGGTTTCTCCAAGATAGCCACCCCCTTAAACCGCTTGACTAAAAAGGGGGAAAAGTTCATCTGGACGGACAAATGTCAGAGGAGCTTCGAGGAGCTCAAGGATAGATTGACGCGAGCTCCGATTCTCGCCCTGCCGGAACCAGGGGAGGATTATGAAGTGTATTGCGATGCGTCGCGAAACGGACTGGGTGGAGTGCTCATGCAACGGGGGAAGGTTATAGCCTATGCGTCAAGGCAGCTCAAAGAATACGAGCGAAACTACCCCGTGCACGATTTGGAACTCGCAGCGGTTGTGTTCGTCCTCAAGCTTTGGAGACACTACCTGTACGGGGCACACTGCAATGTGTACTCAGATCATAAAAGTCTTAAGTACCTTTTCACCCAAAAGGAGTTAAATTTGCGACAAAGACGGTGGCTCGAGCTACTGAAGGATTACGATTTAACGATCCACTACCACCCGGGAAAGGCAAATGTGGTGGCCGACGCCCTGAGCCGTAAGGGGCAGGCCGAAAAGGCAGGGGTAAGTGCCATCACCCAACAAGATAGTCTGATTGCGGAGTTTTCGCGATTAAGACTAGAAGTAGTACCGGCGGGTACAGTCGAACAACTCCTGACACTGGTGGTCAGACCTACCTTGCTTGACAGAATTCTCGAGGGGCAGTCGACTGATGACCCACTCCAGCTGGTGCGAAATAGAGTAACTGCCGACCTAGAAGGTGATTTCACAGTAAACTCCGACGGCACGATACGATTTCGGGGACGAATCTGCGTGCCGGATCTACCGGAACTCAAAGAGGAAATCCTGCGGGAGGCGCATACCGCTCCATATACAGCGCATCCCGGGGGAACGAAGATGTACAAGGACGTCAAACAGACCTTCTGGTGGCCCAAAATGAAGGGAGACGTGACTCGGTTTGTGGCACACTGCCTGGTGTGCCAACGAGTGAAGGCCGAGCACCAGCGTCCAGCAGGAAAATTGCAACCCTTACCGGTGCCCGAGTGGAAATGGGACATGATTACCATGGATTTTGTGACCGGGTTCCCGAGATCGTCACAGGGACACGATGCAATATGGGTAATTATGGACCGTCCGACGAAATCGGCCCACTTTCTGCCCATACACACGACGTGGACGCGGGAACGACTGGCACAAACCTACATCAACGAGATAGTAAGGTTGCATGGGGTGCCGACATCCATCACGTCGGACAGGGACACGCGATTTGTGTCAAACTTTTGGCAGAGCCTGCAGCGAGTAATGGGAACCAAGTTGCACTTCAGTACGGCTTTTCACCCGCAGACCGATGGACAATCAGAGTGGGTGATACAAATTGTGGAGGACATGCTTCGGGCATGCGTTTTGGACTTGGGCGAAGGATGGGCACGGTGCTTGCCCCTAGTGGAATTTGCCTACAATAATAGTTACCAGGCCAGCATTCAGATGGCACCATACGAGGCCCTGTACGGGCGCCGCTGTCGGTCTCCAATATGCTGGGACGACCTGGGTGAGCGTAAGTTTCTGGGCCCAGATTTGGTGGAGGAGACCGAAGCAAAGGTGCGATTGATTAGACAAAGACTACAGACCGCCCAGAGCAGACAGAAAAGCTACGCGGACAATAGACGCAGAGACTTAGAGTTCATGGTGGGTGAACATGCGTTGCTCCGAGTTTCGCCCTCCAAGGGGAACCGACGCTTCGGCATAAAGGGAAAGTTAAGCCCGAGGTACGTAGGACCGTTCGAGATCCTAGAACGCATAGGACCGGTGGCGTACCGATTAGCCCTGCCGCCGAATCTCGAACGAGTCCATAACGTATTCCATGTCTCAATGCTCCGGAAATACCTAGCTGATCCCTCTCATGCCTTGGATGCCTCCACCATCGAGTTGCGAGAGGATTTAAGCGTCGAGGAGACGCCGGTGCGGATTTTGGCAAGAGAGGACAAGAAGTTGCGCAATCGAACTATCCCCTATGTGAAGGTCCAGTGGAGCAATCACGAAGAGCGCGAGGCGACGTGGGAACTGGAATCGAAGATGAGGGAATGTTTTCCCGAATTGATTAGTGGGGTTTGTATTTAAGTTTCGGGACGAAACTTTTTATAATGTGTGAGTGGTGTAGTGATCCGGCCTTTCGGGGTATTTTTGACTTACGTGTAGTCATTTAAGCCTTTAAGTGAAATAAAATTATTCAATCCTTGAAGTTGGCCATTGTGAGATGCTAGTATTTTTCTGCGATAGAGCGCGGAAAAAGAAAGCCGACGGCGCGATCGGATCTGAAATCCGATATCGGGAACCCCCTGAACGGGATTCAAAGTGATACGGTGATTAGTCGTGCATCGGAATCCGTGCTAAATATCTTGCACCCGTTAGAGATAAGGTGGGTTATCTCGTGGGGGATAATTAATTAGTTAATTAATTATCCCACACGGAAAATTAATTAATTCTCTTACGTACGAATTAAAAGAAATTAATTAAAAGATTTAATACGACTATATAAGGGATCCCGATTATCGGAAAGAAAAGAAAAGAAAAATAAAAACCCTAATCGGTGAGAAGAGAAAAAGAAAAGAAAAGACGGAACCCTAACCGGAGGAGAAAAGAGGAAAAGAAGGAGGAAGCGGAGGAACCCGATCGCCCTGATTCACGTGCCGGAGATCGGAGAACGAGACGCCATCGTCTACGAGGAGCGGATCCGGGTCTCCAACGCCGAAAGGAAACAAGATCGGTTCTTTAATTCCGATAAATTAAGGTTAGTGAACATCGTTGCGGTTGTTAAATTAATCGGGGGTTTATCGTGTCCTTGTAAGGTGATTTTAATCGAAACATCGATTGCGGATTTTTGTGGGTTTTGATCAATGTTTTATTCTCGTTCTTGATCGAGGGTGATCGATGGTTTTTATCGAGTTTAATCGATGATTTTTAGTCGGTTTCTTTTTATCGGACTTGGTCGAAAATTCGATCGGGGTTCCGATTTATGTTTTGGTTGTTCGTGGATCAACGATTTAGCCGTTAGATTTACCGCGGATTTATTCGGAGATTTTTGGGGATGTTTCGTTGGAACATAGTGGGTTAACGGGAGTGAAAACGGCGAAGAAAACCGCGAAACTAGGGTTTACTGTGCTTGTCCGTACAGCACGGTCCACGGGTCCAGGCGTGCACCCGGTGCATGCCCGCAGCGTCGGAAGCACCAGACCCGGTGCACGGTTTCGTGCACCGGCCCGGCCCAAGGCGCGCGGTGCACGCCTCATGCGTGCACCCGGCGCACGCGCTTGCGGCCGAAGGGCAAGGACCCGGTGCACGCTCGGGTCGTGCACCGGCCCGGCCCGAGATGCGCGGTGCACGCCTCCTGCGTGCACCCGGCGCATGCCTCCGCCGCCTGACGCCGTGAACCTGGTGCACAGTTTCCCCCGTGCACCAACCGACAGCCCGAAGTTCATTTGCTCCGTTTTTGTCCGTTTTTCCACCGTTTTGAGCGCCGTCTTCGCCGTTGGGATCACAATCTCCGCGGTTTTCTTGGCATGGCAACTTGGGATCTTTTTGGTCACTGTTTTATTTTGTTGGGTGCCGATTTCGCCGACGCTCCGCGCCTCGACGAAATTGTCGGGGGCGCGCCGTCGGGTCTCTTCTCTCATCATTTTCGCCGCCGGGGCCTTCTTGGTCTAACCATTGACGTCCCGAGTGGGCTACCGGTTGAGGATTGAGTTTTGTTGGACTTTTCCGTCGAAAAGAGTAAATTGGGTCTTGTGTTTTCGGATGTTAGTACACGCTTTTGACTATAGTTATCCTTGCGGACTTTCTTTAGGTCCAGACGCGCAGCGGGGGTGCGCGAAAGATTCGGGTGTTCCGATCTCTCTCCAAATAGGTGGGTACGGTTGCTGTAAATACAACCAGTGCAGTAAGTGCATCTATCGTCATTAAAGTGCTCTCAATTTATCTAACAAAGTAGATGGACAGTTTAACCTTTCGCATAATCGTGTTTTTATCTAACAATGGAAGCGGCTGCGGTCGCAATGCTCATGACACGCCGATCTCGGCAAATCCGTTTTGGGATGCTGCACGTACACAGGCGGATTGGCCTCCGCATGGGTGTACTTTTCCGGAAGAGTGGTCTCTTATGACCCGTGTTCCTCACAAAAGTGTGGGTGCCGTGAGGAGCCCTTCGCGCCCGCTGGGAATAGTACACCAGCACCGCGAAAGGGTTAAATGCATCAAAGTAGGTGCTTGCGCACGAGGGGTGACTTTAGTCTCCCCGACAGGTACTCTGGGGTTGGTGCCCAACTTAATTGGTAAATCTGGGGTTGGTGCCCAGCTTAATTGTGTGCAGGGTTTTAGCGAAAGGTTCCGGTGTATTTGGTTTGCTCCTTATTCCTTATTGATATTAGACATCTACTTTGTTTGTCACTGACATTACCCACTCCGTGACAGGCGCTACGAGGGGCGTTAGCCGGGAGATTGTTGAGACTGCGTCGCGAGGGCCGTAGTCAGAACACTTGGTTATTTTTATTATCTCAGTTCTCTTACGCTTAATTTAGTTAATTTGCTTGTGGGTAGTAATATTCGTGGACATGTAGTATTTAGCACTGTGGATGAGTTGTACTTTTATAGTTTGGTTCTTTTGGTGATGTTTTCTTGTGCGGCATGTTTTCATGATAAACCAAATGACTTCGAAAAGGTTTTCTCAAAACGAAGTGCCGTGTGGGCACGGGTTTTGCAACTGCTGGCTTTATCCTTTCTAAACATTGATGCCGCTTTAATTTTCCGCTTGATGTTGTATGTCTATTGTATGGTTGATGGTTGGTGTTGGATGTATGTTGTTGTAAATGAGACGCCGTGCATATACAAAGGAGACTCTGTCCGTGGACAGGGAGAATTTGTGTATGTGGCGGTCTGGCACGCACCGGGGATGAGGTTTAAATTACCTTGTTAAGGAAAAAAAAAGACACACGCAATTTTCCGCTTTGATAAACTCAAAAACCCCCGGGGGCGTGACACCAAAAGTGTGGAAAAACACCACAATGAAGCTTTTCCCCCATTGATAGGTTTTTCCACTAAGTTAAAGAGATCAAAACTTCTCTTTACATGGAAGACATAGGAAAATATAGAGTTTCTCTTTATGCAACTCTCATGGGATTTAAAATGGCAAGGAGATAATTTCCTTCATGGTTATATCATATTTAGGGTTTTCTTTTTGAAGATCAAAATATTAATGAGGTCAAAATATCCCTATTACAAGAGTATGTTAAGAAGGGACTTTTACAACTCTATTTCTTTATTGGTCAAAATGAACCTATAGAAAGAAATAAAGATGGAACCTAAGGTTCTCTTTTATAATTTTTATGGAATTAGTAGATCATAGAAATAATTCCTTCATAATTTCCCTTTCATTTTAGAAAAATCTTGGAGACCAAGATATCAACTTTTGTTCTCTTTTGGAAACAAGGAGAAAATATCGAGGTGGGGGATTCTATCGAGCGAGGGTGACCTCTCCCCTTATCTTTTGCTTTTTCTTAGAAGCATGTTAATAGAGTGACTAGGATTGTATTTTCATGCTTATGTAGAAGTGATTTGTGGCATATGGAAATCTCGACTTAGGAGAAAACTTAGATTTGGCTCTAATGTGTGGCATTCACTATAGGACTTCACGAGTGGCATTTTTGCTTGAGTCAATTATGTGTGTACATGGAATTAGGGCTTAATTTAGAGTTATGTCTCTAAGGGAATCATAGTATAGTTGAGGTTAAAATCCAAAGTGAATGAAATCCCTAGAGTTGTCATAGGGAGTTGGGTTAATACCCCTACACTTTAACTTCAACTTGAGTATAATGAAAGTAAAGAATTAAGTCCAAGGGACTTATGTTACCTTGAGGCATGGACCTAGGGTAAAGGTATTGAGTACATGAAAAGATAAGCTAAAAGCTTAATTGAAAAGAGAGAAAACGGCCAAGAGGCAATGTGAGCTACAAGCTCGAATGAAAAGGAAGCTGAGTGCTAAAGAGCAAAGAGAATGGCAAAGGCTTAAAGTGCAAAGAGGCTAAGTGCAAAATCAATAAAAGAGATAATAAAACGGGCGTACCTACGGGGTGAAACGCGGCCCATGTTGGAGTAGCAGGCAGTGTCCCTCTCCCGGGCAGAGACCCGTTCGGGACGTTTCTCCCGTAGGACGGGGTAACACTTGCGAGTGTTATCGGCAACCTTAGAGGACTTATCTTATGGCAGCATGTCTGCCGGGCTAGGGCCCGTTGGGCAAGATTCTCCGAGGCTTAGCAACTTTAATTAAAACACAAAGAAAAGTAAAGAAAATGGTTGGTCAAGTAAGTGGTTGGTTAGAATGGCACCTTACAACGGCATCAAGTCAGGTTATGGCAAAGGTAAAAGTGTTAAGCATGCTAGCTAGGATTTACAGCTTTTATTACTGTATTTCATTCTCTATTATATTGCTTCCATTAGACTAAGCGGTGCAGGGCATTTTCTCTCGGTGGTTGAACCCACTGGGAACTTCGTTGTAGTTCTCACACCCTTTGGGTGACATCCCCACAGGTCCAGGTACATCGAGCGAGGCACGCGACAGGGGCAAGGGCCCATCAGAGTAGCGACCTAGCAGTCTAGAGTCGCCAGTATCATTTTGGAGTTTTTATTTTCTTGAGCGAACTTTTGTATGTGAGGAACAATGTAATCTTAAATGTTTAAGTTTTATGTTGGGAAAGAGAAAAAAAAAAAATGGATGTAATTTGTATTGCAGTTGCATGTTAAAAGAGAGTTGTATTATAAACAAAAGTATTTGTTTTCGCTCAAGTGATGTACTTTCATTTCATCTAACTATTTGTTTGAATGACTGAAAGTTTTAAATTCATGGATATCTTCTCTGACTGCTTACTATTCCGCTACATTGAATTGAAATTGTTGGAATAAACCGTTCCTTTCGGGTCTTGAAAGGTCATGCCCGATTGGCGGGTCTGTTGGCACGCCCGAATTGTTCAAATTGACGGTTTCGGGGCGTGACAATCTCCAATGATATTTGATTCCGGATGGTCCTTGGAGATTCGTAGCGTTTGAGGTAACGGAGTACTCGGGGGTATTTGCGACGATTCTTGCACATTAGATGAACTAGAAGAATCATGAGATGCATCAAAATTTTTAGAAGAATTATCATGTGAAGATGCAATATCATTAACAGGAGTATCATCATCAAGAGACATATCAGGGGTAGATTTATCAGTTGAAAAATAAAAAGTTTCATCTACTTTAACATTAAAAGATTATACCATCATTTTAGATTCAAGGTTAAATACCCGATATGCTATACTGTTTGTAGAATAACCCATAAAAATTTCTTCGTCACTTCGAGAGTCGAATTTTCTAAGATTTTCACGATCACGTAAAATGTAACAATGACTCCCAAAGATACGGAAATACTTGATGTCCAATTTTTTACAAAACCATAGCTCATATGGTGTATTCAAAGTACCCGGGGGCAAATAAACTCTGTTGATCACATAGACCGCGGTGTTAACTGCTTCAGCCCAAAAGTGTAACGAAAGTTTCCGGCTATGAAGCATAACACGCGCCATCTCTTGTACAACTCTATTTTTGCGCTCTACTACACTATTCTGTTGAGGTGTATAGGGTGCAGAGAATTCATGTTTTATGTCATTTAAAGTGCAAAAATCAATGAATTTTGAATTTATAAATTCTCCACCTCTATCACTTCGAACACGAACGATCTTTTCATTTTTCTCTATCATAACACGATGACAATCTCATGAAAAGAATCGAAAGTATCCGCTTTCTCTTTAAAAAATGCTACCCATGAATATCTAGAGTAAACCAAAAGAAAAATATACCATTTACCTCCCAAGCTTGGTTGACGAGTCGGCGCCATTAAGTCCATATGCAATAATTCAAGTGGTCGTTTGGTTCCCACGTGGTTCAAATTCTTGTGCGTGGCCCTTGATTGTTTTTCCTTTTGACAACCTCCACACACAATGTTTTCTTTAAAAGATAGTTTTGGAACACCTTTAACCACGTCATTGCTAGATATTCTAGCTAGTTCCTTAAAATTTATGTGACATAGTCTTTCATGCCAAAGAGTTTCATTGTCAAGTGACACTAGGTTACAATGTTCAGAAAATTTATTAGGAACTACATAGCAATTATTTTCAGACCTAACCCCTTTCAAAAAGAATGAATGGTTTTCGTCCGTTACAATGCATTCAGCAGAAGAGAAATTAACTGAAAAACTATTATCACATAATTGACTAATGCTTATGAGGTTAGTCTTAAGGCCTTCAACAAATAAAATATTGTTCAAAACTAGGCCATCTGGAATAGCAATTGTTCCTTTGCCAACAATTTTTGAAGATCGACCGTGTCACGCCCCGAGACTGCCAATTTGGACAGTTTAAGAACGCCAACTGACCCACCAATCGGGCATGACCTCTCTATACCCGAAAGGAACGGCAACATTCATCTCAATAAAAACAATCAATCAATGAGGGATGATATCAGAGTAAACCACTACTAACTAAACACTTTCATCCATTAAACAACAAGTTTAAACGATAATGAAAGCAACCACATGAGTGAACCATAATATAAATTTATTACATTTTACAACTTTCAACTTGCAATTAAAATATTACAATTCTTTTACATCATTTTCCTCACAAATACAAAGTTCACTCAAAATAAAAACACAAAGTGTGAACTGGCGACTCTAGACTGCTAGGTCGCTAAGCTGCCGGGCCCTTGCCCCTGTCGTGTCCCTCGCTCGACGTACCAGTATCTGTACCTGGAAAAATGGTCACCCAAGGGTGTGAGAACTACTTAAAGTTCCCAGTGGGTTCAACCACCGAGAAAAAGTGTCCTACACACTTGGTCCAATGGAAGCAATAATAATAGAATGCTAGGAAAGCTATAACATCAATATTAAAATGCTGATATGCATATAATATGTCACTACACTATCTGTGTATACTCCTCGACTCAACACTACTCTGTCCAGCCAAACTAGGCCACTAACCACAAACTCGGCCACTATGCCGCTGTATATAGGGTTAAACTAACCCAGCCACCTAGGCCACTCTATTACCTCTTTATTCTTTTCACATTCTTGTATTTTTATCTCAAGCTACTCGCCCCTTGGAAAACCTCGCCCAACGGGCCCCCGCCCGGCAGTCATGCTACCATAAGGTGAGATAGTCCAAGGTTATCGATAGCTTTTCTTTTTCTCTTTTCTTTTCTCATTGCCTCAATGTAATACCTGCGGGTTTCAGGGAACCCGGATCCCTTTATTTTTAAATTTAATTGCACCGCGGTCCGCTTAAGGGGTCTGAAAGGTGGTTTTTATTTTCCTTGTTTCTAGGTAGACTGTCGGGGCTCGCGAGTATTTTTAGACAATAAAGCTCGCGAAACGGAGAACGGCGGCGCGATCGGTTTTGGATTCTGACCCCGGAATCTCCAAGAATAAATTCCGGAAGACTGCCGACAGTCCAGGCGACTAACACGGTTTTCGAGGCGGACCGGACCCAGGTTTGTGACCAATTTGTTACGGAATTTGAGTTGGCGTAGTTTCGTGAAAGTCTCAAGTCTTGAAGATTGAAGGTGAAGAAAGTTTGGATCAGTTAACTCAATCTCAAGAAAGAAGAATTCAAAAGGATCAGGTATGTTTAACTAAAGATTTTGTGTGATCCGAATACTTCTTGTAGTGTAGAAACACTTGGAAGAATCTTTCATTGCATAAAAATCAAAAACTGGACTTGGGACATGTTCAGGATCCGGATCAGGTTGTTCGATCCGGATCCCGAAGGTGGTTCGTTCATACACTAGTTCAATCCGGATCGTAGCTTCTCTTGATCCGGATCCCGAACAGTGAGTTTACCATTTTCCTTGAACGATCCGGATCATGCTTCGCAATCCGGATCCCGAACATTGATGTTTGGTAAACTGTATGAACGATCCGGATCATGCACTTCGATCCGGATCCCGAACCTTCGTTTTTCTGGAACTGGCTGACTCGTAACGACGATCCGGATCACAGCTAGTCCGATCCGGATCGCCGTCCGTAAAATTTCCAGAAATGTTAGGTTTTTGATTCTTATCTCCTTCCTAGGGTTTCTAACCTATAAATAGACCCTATGATTCTTTTTCTAGGGTTAATCCACATAGCCGTCATTTTCATAGATCATCTTTTACGGCTCTAGATCCACATATAGAGAAGAAAGGAAATCATTAGAGAATACTCTATGTTTCTTCATCTATATTGATTAGTTTGATTCTAGGTTTTCATACTCACATCTTGAGTTGAATCAAACTAATGAATACTTAGATGGTATTTCCGATCTATCTTTGATCTAAGTATTCGGCGGATCATCACCACCCAAAAACAACGATTTACCCCAAAAATCGGCGCGTGGATTCGCGTGTCCTTGTGGATTCAAGGTTCAACCGCTCTCGTGGATTCGGAGCGAGGCACGTTCGTGGATTCGAAGGGTGCTATTGGGTGAAGACCGTGGATTCGGTCGGACGTCGTGGATTCGACGTTGGACGCCGTGGATTCGGCGTTGGGCGCAGATCGTGGATTCGAGAAGCGTCGCGGAGCGAGCGGAGAAGATCCTCTAGGAGCGTATGGAAAAGGTTGAGTCGTAAGTGTGTACGGTAAATCACCTTGTACGTGTTTTAATTCTAGTGGATTTCTGCCGTGTTATCGGTCCCGTGGTTTTTTACTCCGGTGATGGAGTTTTCCACGTAAAAATCTTGCGTATTATTTTTATTTCCGCATTGGGTTTTTATCGCAACGATTTTTTGAGTGTTTATGCGTTTACACCTATTCACCCCCCTCTAGGTGTTTTTTCTCCTATTTAGATCCTTATTACATATAACCCAACACAATTGCCCTAATCCACCTATTTGAGGTTGGGGTCAATTCCCACTTTCCTTCTTGACCGACTGGGTTATATCCTGTGGTTTGGGGTTAGGGTTCGCAGAATTCCCTTTCTCGCACCTACGCACGCGTTTCTGAGCGCGGACGAGGAACCGTCTCTACCCTCCCAAACACCACCTTCTTCCCATCGATCGGCGTAGAGAAACGAGGGGCGCGATCGAGGAGAGGGAGGAACGTCCGCACTCTTCGAATCCGGGCACGCAAGAACGGGAAGATCCCCCACAGTCAACCCTAGCCGACGGAACCAAGGTGAGTCGTGCTTTCGTCCCTTCTTGTTTCTTGGTTCGGACGAGGGGAGGGTGTTATTGGGGTTTGGATCTACGGAGGTGGGACGCCGATGCCCTAAGAGACGAGGGAGGGGCGAGCCACCCGCCGGCAGGGCACCCGTGCGGGCAGGGTGCCGCACGGGGCCGCCCGGGCCTGCGGGCTGTTACGGCATTTTGGTGTTGGCATATTTCGTGAGTCAAGTCAGTAAGTTGAGTCGGAGTCTTAAAGGGATCAAATTGTCAATCAGCAATCAAAGACTTAGAGAAGATTCAACAATAGCTCAAGTTGACACTCAGTGTCTTGAGTCTTGAAGATTGAAGTTGAAGAATTGTGGATCTTATAGATCAATCTCAAGGAAAATGGATTGGGAATGTTTAGGTACGTTTAACTAAATAATTTTGGTGATCCGAATTCATTTGAGTAGTTTAGAAACACTTGGATAAGTTTTCATTGCATTTAAATCAAAAACTGGTGTTCGGACTTGTTCAGGATCCGGATCAGAGCCAGCAATCCGGATCCCGAAGGTTGTTGCTTCATACAATACTCCGATCCGGATCCAAGCAAATTCTGATCCGGATCCCGAATGTTAAGTTTTCTGAATTGTATGAACGATTCGGATCAGGCAATCCGATCCGGATCCCGAACCTTGTTTTTTCAGGAATTGCTGGAAAAAGACGACGATCAGGATCGCCGTAAATCTGATCCGGATCGTCGTGCGGGAAAATTTCTGTTTAGGCAGTTTTTGATGCTTATCTCTTTCCAAAGGTTTCTAAACTATAAATAGACATTTAGGGTTTCTCAAAAACGTGGGGAGCACGGCCGATTATTTTATAAAACACTTGAGAGCAACCCTAGAGGCTAGGTTTTTATCGTTCTTCTTTATAGCCTCTTTTAGGTCAATTCGATGGTTCTTTCAAGAACATATCTTTTGTCGAATTGATCTAATCTTTGCTTAGATATTTTTCCCATGGATCTTCATTGATAATCTAAGCAAAGGATCACCATCGAAGTCAATATTCTTATCGACTGAGTTTGCGTCGTGGATTCGACGTGGCATCGTGGATTCGGTGTGCTAAAGGCGTTTCGTGGATTCGAAACGTGTGCTCGTGGATTCGAGTGGCGTTCGTGGATTCGAACGTGCGCAGTGGACGTGCAAACGGTGGAGCGCAAGGTCCGAAGAAATTGAAGGAGGGGTTAAATCCGTGGAGACGGTAATCACCTTGTTATTCTTCTTTTCTTAGGGGATTGTTATTGCGTGGACATCCAACCGGTCAGCGCAAGGTCCGAAGAAGCTGAAGGAGGGGTTGAGTCCGTGGAGTCGGTAATCACCTTGTTATTCTTCTATTCTTAGTGGATTGTTATTGCGTGTTGGTCCCGTGGTTTTTCTCCTGGATTGGAGTTTCCACGTAAATCTTGGTGTGCTGTTTTTATTTTCCGCATTGGTTTTTATTTTGCACTGAGATTTGGTTTTATAAGTATTACACCTATTCACCCCCCCTCTAGTTGTTTGATAGTACCTATTTAGATCCTTGTGGATCCTTTATAAAAACCTACAATTGGTATCAGAGCGGGTTTTAGGTTTATCTATCATGTTGGGTGAAAGTGGTAATATTTATAGACCTCCTCTTTTTGATGGGACTAATTATGCTTATTGGAAAGTGCGGATGAGAGCTTTTCTCATCGCAATTGATGAGCGGGTATGGCAATCCGTGGAATACGGTTGGGTGCATCCTGTTGAGGAAGTAGGAAATTCTACTACCCCAAAACCTCGCTCTAGATGGTCCAAAGAGGAATTTGAAAGATCTTCTTACAATGGGAAAGGTATGAACGCTTTATTTAATTCTCTTTCCTCGACTGAGTTCACACGAATTTCCGCGTGTGAAACCGCGAAGGAAATTTGGGATATTCTCAAAATTACACATGAGGGTACTAATCTTGTAAAAATTCAAAAGCTCCAGATGCTTACAAGTCAATTTGACTCTATTCATATGGAAGAGCATGAATTGTTTACAGATTATTACACTAGACTTCAAGATGTAATTAATACATGTGCTAATTTAGGAGAAAAGATCCCGGAGTCGAAAATTGTAAGAAAGATACTTCGGACTCTTCCGGAACGGTTTAGGGCAAAGGTTACCGCCATTGAAACCGTTAGTCATCCGGATGAGATGAGTGTAGAGGAATTAGTAGGCGCTTTGCAAACTTATGAAATGACTTTTCCTACTAATCAAGTTTCTTCCAAGTCTTCTTCTAAGCTTACAGGTATTGCATTCAAATCAACAAAGGAAGAAGATAGCGAATCGAGTTCCGGCGATGAAATCTCTTTTGCCGATTTTGAAGAACAATTGGCGCGGATCACAAAGAAATTTCGTCGGAAGTTTTGGAAGAATCGAACCGATGAATCTTCATCCACGAAACCTTCTAAAGGATCATCGGGTTCTAAATCCTCTAACCTCAAAAGCTTTGCAAAACCTTCTAAAGAAAAAGAAAAAGGTGATTTCGAAGGGGAAATCCAATGCTATAGATGCAAAGGCTACGGCCATTTTTCAACGGAATGTCCTTCTCCGAAATCATATAAAAAGAAGGCTTTGCAAGCGAAAACTTGGGACGATTCTACTTCTAATGAATCGACCTCAAGTAAAGAGGAAAAAGTCGTTGCCTTACATGCTTCTCAAATTCCCTCTTCTAATGTTTGTTTATCATCTTTAATCACTGACTCTATTCCTTTGATTTTGCATGAAACATCAACATCCAACGGAGAGTCATCAAGTGAGGGGGAGTCGGACGAAGAAGAACTCGTTGAGGCATATCAACAACTTCTTGCGGAATCTAAGAAGATGGCCAAGCATATCAAGAAGTTGAGGAAGCAACGACTTGAGAATCAAGACGAGAATCATGCTTTAAAGATAAAACTTCATGATCTCGAGGAGGAACAAGGACGTTTATTGAATAACAATAAAATCCTCCAAGAAAAGCTAAACCAATCGGAGACGAACGCAAAATCATATATGGACAAGATTGGTTTTCTTGAAAAGCAGTTTGAGGAGATTCATGTTACCAACCAAGCTTTGACCAAGCAAGTCCATCAACTTAAATCCGACATACAAAGGATTTCAACCGGTTCGAAGAAACATGATTGTATGTCCGGACTAGGTCAAACAAGCAAGGTTGGTTTGGGATTTAAAAAGAACCAAACTGTGAAGGCTTCAAGTTCCACAACTAAATTGAAAGGAAGAACTTGTCACCTATGTGGACTTGAAGGACATTTGGTGAAGAATTGCCCGAAAAAGAGAAAGAAGAGTCCTTCGGCAACTTCATCTACGGAGCGAACTCAACGGAATCAAAAGACACATCAAGTCAAAGGAGTTTACTCAACCCACCAAAGGTCCGAGCCACATCATCAATCATACAAGTGGATCATTGCGAGGCAAAGACCTAAGGTGGATCAACAGTCAAAGCGGACAACCCCCGGCCACAACGAATCAAGACAACCCAAAATCCAGCGATTTTGGATTCGGAAAGGTGATATCTTTCCTTGTCTTAAGTTCTAAATAGCTTATGACTGTATGTAATTCTTTGATTGGTTTTCCCTTCATATTTTTCTTAATCTTTGCATTACATGTTTTTTCAATGCTCTTGGTTTTATGTTTTGTTCTTGAACAAAAGGTTTTTAACGAACAAGTACATTGAATAAAAAGGGTTTCACGTTCATTCACTCCAAATTAATTTTATATGGATTATCAACTTTACTCCATAATCATAATCTTGGAGCATT
Source organism: Tillandsia leiboldiana (assembly GCA_029204045.2). Taxonomy (NCBI): domain Eukaryota; kingdom Viridiplantae; phylum Streptophyta; class Magnoliopsida; order Poales; family Bromeliaceae; genus Tillandsia; species Tillandsia leiboldiana. Next base: position 8,096 of record JAQNDB010002319.1, on the reverse strand, counting down.
GGTCATATTGACTTTAATTGCATCTTTTCACGCATTTAGAAATCTATTATGCTTTTGACATCATAATATTTCGATGTTGCAATGATCATTTATGTTAATTAAGTCATCTTTTAAGTGATCAAAGTCATTTTCTCTCTCAATGATCTCTTGGTATAGTCATTATCTTATTTGACTATTTAGTCGAGTATGAATGCGAGATCAATTTTTGGTTGAATACCTTATATCTTAAATAATTGATAGCCAATTGAGGGGGAGTCAAAGAAAAGTAAAATGCTCAAAAGATGTGGAAAGAGTTACATCCCAATGAGGAGTGTGAAAACTACCACCACATGGAGGAAAGAGCTACCACCTCGGTCGTCCAAGTACTGTGTGGAGCTACCACATGTATACCAAGCATGGTTTTTCAATTTTTGATTAAATAAAATGCATGTTGAAACACTTGACTATGTCAAATTTTAAGGTTGGTATAAGGTGGATTTTTAACGAAAGATGCTCAAAGAGCCACTCTCTTCAACAGATTGTCTACATATATTATCTACCATATTTGGGATTTCAAACATCTATTGATCTTGGTATTTCATTTTCTTTACCAAATTGATGATTTGATAAAGGCATTACGCATAAGATCATGTTAGATGTGATTGAAGTTGTTCAACTTTAAGGGTTTTAATTTCCATAAATTTTCGTTTCATTTTTGAGTATTTTTGATAGATTTGGTATAATCTATTTCTTGTTGCATGAAACGATGACTTTTGTTTAAAGTTGATGCGCTGAAGTGCTTACATACTTTTTCTGGTTTTTATGGATAACATGAAAAACTGTTTATAATGCTTTATCTTTGTTTTTCATGATCTTTTTAATTTCGTGAAATTAATTGGATTGAATGGCGTCTGTGTGAATTCATTGGTTAAAGCACTTAAATTGATTTCTTGATGGAATACAAATCGGTATTTGAAAAGATTCTAAAATCTGGATTTGTTTCAAGAAATTATTTGTTTTTTGCTTTCTGGTACCGGTACGCAATCTACATTTTTGTTATATACCGGAACTAAGCTTTTATCTCTCTTTTTCTATAAACTAATGTTGTTAGTGATTTCCTTTTGTCTAGTATGTTCACTGTTTGACAATTTGTGACAAAAAGGGGGAGAACGGAAATGATGGACATATCATAAAAAGGGGGAGACAGAAAATAATGATCGTATCACAAAGGGGGAAAACATAGATGCTCAAGAAAAGGGGAGAACATGGAGAACATGGAGAACATGGAGAACATGTTAGAGATGCTCAAGATAGGGGGAGATAAAGAAAAGATTGAAAGAGCCGAAAAACAAAAGAAACCAAAAGGACGAATCAAATGTAGGATTTTAATTTCTAACGACTAACGTTGATTTTGTTTGGAGTTTTGTTTTTGCAGGAATTACAACACTTTAAGACTCCAAGTCCTAAGTCATAGAGTATGTTCTAGGATTGTTTGGTTCAAATGTAATTTTGTATTTATTGGATCATTCACGCAAAGAAAATCAATGTTTGGTGATAACATTGAATTTCGACCTTTTGGTTTAAGATGAGTGGACTTGAGCGCTTTTATGTATTTTTGGATTTTGTCACGAAATTGCCAAAGGGGGAGATTGTTACGGCATTTTGGTGTTGGCATATTTCGTGAGTCAAGTCAGTGAGTTGAGTCGGAGTCTTAAAGGGATCAATTGTCAATCAGCAATCAAAGACTTAGAGAAGATTCAACAAGAGCTCAAGTTGACACTCAGTGTCTTGAGTCTTGAAGATTGAAGTTGAAGAATTGTGGATCTTATAGATCAATCTCAAGGAAAATGGATTCGGAATGCTTAGGTACGTTTAACTAAATAATTTTGGTGATCCGAATTCATTTGAGTAGTTTAGAAACACTTGGATAAGTTTTCATTGCATTTAATCAAAAACTGGTGTTCGGACTTGTTCAGGATCCGGATCAGAGCCAGCAATCCGGATCCCGAAGGTTGTTGCTTCATACAATACTCCGATCCGGATCCAAGCAAATTCTGATCCGGATCCCGAATGTTAAGTTTTTCTGAATTGTATGAACGATCCGGATCAGGCAATCCGATCCGGATCCCGAACCTTATTTTTTTCAGGAATTGCTGGAAAAAGACGACGATCAGGATCGCCGTAAATCTGATCCGGATCGTCGTGCGGGGAAAATTTTCTGTTTAGGCAGGTTTTTGATGCTTATCTCTTTCCAAAGGTTTCTAACTATAAATAGACATTTAGGGTTTTCTCAAAAACGTGGGGAGCACGGCCGATTATTTTATAAAACACTTGAGAGCAACCCTAGAGGCTAGGTTTTTTAATCGTTCTTCTTTATAGCCTCTTTAGGTCACTTCGATGGTTCTTTCAAGAACATATCTTTTGTCGAATTGATCTAATCTTTGCTTAGAGATTTTTCCCATGGATCTTCATTGATAATCTAAGCAAAGGATCACCATCGAAGTCAATATTCTTATCGACTGAGTTTTGCGTCGTGGATTCGACGTGGCCATCGTGGATTCGGTGTGCTAAAGGCGTTTCGTGGATTCGAAACGTGTGCTCGTGGATTCGAGTGGCGTTCGTGGATTCGAACGTGCGCAGTGGACGTGCAAACGGGTGGAGCGCAAGGTCCGAAGAAATTGAAGGAGGGGTTAATCCGTGGAGACGGTAATCACCTTGTTATTCTTCTTTTCTTAGGGGATTGTTATTGCGTGGACATCCAACCGGTCAGCGCAAGGTCCGAAGAAGCTGAAGGAGGGTTGAGTCCGTGGAGTCGGTAATCACACTTGTTATTCTTCTATTCTTAGTGGATTGTTATTGCGCGTTGGTCCCGTGGTTTTTCTCCTGGATTGGAGTTTCCACGTAATCTCGGTGTGCTGTTTTTATTTCCGCATTGGTTTTATTTTGCACTGAGATTTGTTTTATAAGTATTACACCTATTCACCCCCACTCTAGTTGTTTGATAGTACCTATTTAGATCCTTGTGGATCCTTTATAAAAACCTACACGGGCAGCTTCTCCCCCCCCCCGGCGCAAGCCGGGCGCCGCACGGGGCCCGCCCGCACGCGGGGGGTGCAGCCGCGGGGGCAGCCCGCGTATGCGGGCAGTGCACCCGCGCGGGCTGGGCCGCCGCGCGGGCCGCCCGCATGTGGGGCTGACGCCGCGCGGGGTCTGGCACCGCGCGGGGCAGCCAGTGCATGCGGGCAGTGCGCCCGCGCGGCTGGGCGTCCGCGCGGGGCCGCCTGCATGCGGGGGGGCGCCGCGCGGGGTCTGGCACTGCGCGGGGCACAGCCCGCGCATGCGGGCAGTGCGCCCGCGCGGGCCTGGGTGCGCGCGGGGCCGCCTGCATGCGGGGGGGGCGCCGCGCGGGGTCCTGGCACCGCGCGGGGCAGCCCGCGCATGCGGGCAGTGCACCCGCGCGGGCTGGGCGCCGCGCGGGCCGCCGCATGTGGGGCTGGGGCGCCGCGCGGGGTCTGGCACTGCGCGGGGCAGCCCGCGCATGCGGGAAGTGCACCCGCGCGGGCTGGGCGCCGCGCGGGGCCACTTGCATGCGGGGGGGCGCCGCGCGAGGTCTGGCACCGCGCGGTGTGCAGCCTATGCGCATGCTGGCAGTGCACCCGCGCGGGCCAGGGCGCCGCGCGGGGCCGTAGGTTTTTATAGGATCCACAAGGATCTAAATATGTACTATCAAACAACTAGAGGGGGGGTGAATAGGTGTAATACTAATAAAACCAAATCTCAGTGCAAAATAAAACCAATGCGGAAATAAAAAACAGCACACCGAGATATACGTGGAAACTCCAATCCAGGAGAGAAAACCACGGGATCAACACGCAATAACAATCCCCTAAGAATAGAAGAATAACAAGGTGATTACCGACTCCACGGACTCAACCCCTCCTTCAGCTTCTTCGGACCTTGCGCTGACCGGTTGGATGTCCACGCAATAACAATCCACTAAGAAAAGAAGAATAACAAGGTGATTACCGTCTCCACGGATTTAACCCCTCCTTCAATTTCTTCGGACCTTGCGCTCCACCGTTTGCACGCCACTGCGCACACGTTCGAATCACGAACGCCACTTGAATCCACGAGCACACGTTTCGAATCCACGAAACGCCTTTAGCACACCGAATCCACGATGCCACGTTGACTCCACGGACGCAAACTCAGCCGGTAAGAATATTGGACTTCGATGGTGATCCTTTGCTTAGATTATCAATGAAGATCCATGGGAAAAATCTCTAAGCAAAGATTAGATCAATTCGACAAAAGATATTTCTTGAAAGAACCGTCGAATTGACCTAAAAGAGGCTATAAGAAAGAACGATAAAAACCCTAGCCTCTAGGGTTGCTCTCAAGTGGTTTTATCAATTGTATCGGCCGTGCTCCCCACGTTTTTGAGAAACCCCTAAATGTCTATTTATAGTTTAGAAACCTTTGGAAAGAGATAAGAATCAAAAACTTACCTATCTGGAAATTTTCAGGCACGGCGATCCGGATCGGATTTACTGTGATCCGGATCGTCGTAACGAAGTTCAGGCTATTCCAGAAAAAACAGGGTTCGGGATACGGATTGAACATGCCCGATCCGGATCGTTCATGTATTCCAGCAAAAAACCCATGTTCGGGATCCGGACGAAATGACCTTTGATCCGGATCGGATTTGCCAATGAACAAGCACCCTTCGGGAATCCGGATTGGACCTGTCTGATTCGGATCCTGAACATGTCTCATGTCCAGTTTTTTGATTTTTATGCAATTAAAAATTCATCCAAGTGTTTTCTACACTATAAGAAAGTATTCGGATCACCAAATTATTTAGTTAACCATACCTGATCCTTTTGAATACTTTCTTCTTGAGATTGATGTAACTGATCCACAATTCTTCAACTTCAATCTTCAAGACTCAAGACACTGAGTGTCAACTTGAGGCTCTTGTTGAATCTTCTCTAAGTCTTTGATTGCTGGTTGACAATTTGATCCCTTTAAGACTCTGACCTCAACTCATGACTTGACTCACGAAATACGCCAACCACCAAAATGCCGTAACAATCTCCCCTTGGGCAATTTCGTGACAAAACCCAAAAATACATAAAACGCTCAAGTCACTCATCTTAAACCAAAAATTCGAAATTCAATGTCATCACCAAAACATTGATTTTCTTTGCGTGAAAGATCCAATAAATGCAAAATACATTTGAACCAAACAGTCCTAGAACATACTCTATGACTTAGGACTTGGAGTCTTAAAGTGATGTAATTCCTGCAAAACAAAACTCCAAACAAAATCAATCGTTAGTCGTTACAAATTAAAATCCTACACTTGATTCGTCCTTTTGGTTCTTTTGTTTTTCGGCTCTTTCAATCTTTTCTTTATCTCGGCTCTTTCAATCTTTTCTTTATCTCCCCCTATCTTGAGCATCTCTAACATGTTCTCCATGTTCTCCATGTTCTCCCCCTTTCTTGAGGATCTATGTTCTCCCCTTTGTGATACGATCATTATTTTCTGTTCTCCCCCCTTTTTTGTTGTCCTATCTCCTCTCGATGATCTCATCTCCGTCATTTCTCTTCTCCCCCTTTTTGTCACAAATTGTCAAACAGTGAAATTAAAAGACAAAAGGAAATCTAACAACATTAGTTTCATAGAGAAAGAGAGATAAAAGCTCAGTTCCGGTATATATATAAAAAAAATGCAGATTGCGTACCGGTACCAGAAAGCAAGAATCAACTAATTTCTTGAAACAAATCCAGATTTTGGAATCTTTTTAAATACCGATTTGTGTTCCATCAAGAAAACAATTTAAGTGCTTTGAAATATTATGAGATCACACAGATGCCATTCAATCCAATTAATTTCACAAAATTAAAAAGATTTACTCCTAAATCATGAAAAATAAAGATAAAACATTATAAACAGTTTTTCATGTTATATTCATCAAACACAAGTCATCAAAAATAATCTTGAGATCCAAACTCTATCAAGATGTAACGGATTTACAAAGATGACTTACGGAGATTTTCCAAATGACATCAATTTTGAATTCTACCCTTTCAAATTGAGATAAGCACTAAATTACCTAAGGGTGGCTCTTTGAGCATCTTTCAACTATCCCACCTTATACCAACCAGGAGATTGTTTCAAAATAAGAACTTTGAATATAATCTCCAAATGCTTCAACTAAAAATTAAATTTTAAAAAAAATTTTTCAAGCATCCATAACATGTGGTAGCTTCACACACAAACCGGACGACCGGGGTGGCAGCTCTTTCCTACATGTGGTGGTAGTTTTCACACTCGTTTCGGATGTAACTCTTTCCACATCTTTTACAAATCATTTATTTACCCTTGTAAGGAATGCAATCTCTTACGCGAAAGAATTAAATCCCAAATCTTAGCCTATCGGTTGTCTCACATTTATCACAATGAATTCACACAACCGAGATAGATTAAGCATCTTAAGATCACACATGATTTCTAAAATTTGATGCTTATAACTATCAAAAACTCCTATAAGAAGTATCTTCAAGATTATGATTATGGAGTAAAGATGATAATCCATATAAAATTAATTTGGAGTGAATGAACGTGCAAGCCCTATTTAGTCAATGCACTCGTTCGTTAAAAACCTTTTGTTCAAAAACAAAACATAAAAAAAACGAAGAGCATTGAAAACATGTAATGCAAAGATTAAGAAAAATATGAAGGGAAAACCAATCAAAGCATTACATACAGTCATAAGCTAATTAGAACTTAAGACACGGAAAGATATCACCTTCCGAATCCAAAATCGCTGGATTTTGGGTTGTCTTGATTCGTTGTGGCCGGGGGTTGTCCGCTTTGACTGTTGATCCACCTAGGTCTTTGCCTCGCAATGATCCACTTGTATGATTGATGATGTGGCTCGGACCTTAGGTGGGTTGAGTGAACATCCTTTGACTTGATGTGTCTTTTGATCCCGTTGAGTTCGCTCCGTAGATGAAGTTGCCGAAGGACTCTTCTTTCTCTTTTTCGGGCAAACCTTCACCAAGTGGTCCTTCAAGTTCCACATAGGTGACAAGTTCTTCCTTTCAATTTAGTTGTGGAACTTGAAGCCTTCACAGTTTGGTTCTTTTTAGAATCCCAAACCAACCTTGCTTGTTTGACCTAATCCGGACATACAATTAGTTTCTTGGAACGGTTGAAAGCCTTTGTATGTCGGATTTGAGTTCATGAACTGCTGTTGGTCAAAGCTGGTTGGTGAACATGAATCTCCTCAAAAACACGTTTTTCTGAAAAACCAATCTTCCATATATGAATTTAGCGTTTGTCTCCGATTGGTTTATTAGCTTTTCTTGGAGGATTTTATTGTTATCCAATAAACGTCCTTGTCCTTCCTCCTCGAGATCATGAGTTTTATCTTTAAAGCATGATTCTCGTCTTGTTCTCAAGTCGTTGCTTCCTCAACTTCTTGATATGCTTGGCCATCTTCTTAGATCCGCAAGAAGTTGTTGATATGCCTCAACGAGTTCTTCTTCGTTCGACTCCGCCCTCACTTGATGACTCCCGTTGGATGTTGATGTTTTCATGCAAAATCAAAGGAATGAGTCAGTGATTAAAGATGATAACAACATTAGAAGAGGGAATTTGAGAACATGTAAGGCAACGACTTTTTCCCTCTTTACTTGAGGTCGATTCATTAGAAGTAGAATCGTCCCAAGTTTTCGCTTGCAAAGCCTTCTTTTTATATGATTTCGGAGAAGGACATTCCGTTGAAAAATGGTCGTAGCCTTTGCATCTATAGCATTGGATTTCCCCTTCGAAATCATCTTTTCCTTTAGAAGGTTTTGCAAAGCTTTGAGGTTAGAGGATTTAGAACCGATGATCCTTTAGATGGTTTCGTGATATGAAGATCCATCGGTTCGATTCTTCCAAATTTCCGACGAAATTTCTTTGTGATCCGCGCCAATTGTTCCTTCAAAATCGGCAAAAAGAGATTTCACATCATCGGAACTTGATTATTTTCCAAACCAATTCTTCTTCTTATCTCTTCTTCCTTTGTTAATTTGAATGCAATACCTGTAACTTAGAAGAAGAC
>JAQNDB010002318.1:0-37848 GCA_029204045.2 Tillandsia leiboldiana | reverse complement strand
ACGGACCGGTATGGCCATTACGAGTTTACGGTCATGCCGTTCGGACCTTACGAACGCCCCCGCAGTCTTTATGGACATGATGAACCGGGTCTTCAGACCATTCTTAGATCGGTTCGTGGTGGTCTTCATCGATGATATACTAATCTACTCATCCACCGACGAGGAGCACGAGGATCACTTACGAACGATTCTCCAAACCCTCAGGGAGCAGAAGCTGTTCGCTAAGCTCAAAAAGTGTGAGTTCTGGCTATGCGAAGTAGGATTCCTGGGGCATGTGATCTGGGCAAAGGGAATCGCCGTAGACCCCAAGAAGGTGGAATCGGTGATAGACTGGCAGCCGCCCACAACGGTGACGGAGATCCGCAGTTTCTTGGGGCTGGCGGGGTATTATAGACGCTTTGTCGAGGGTTTCTCGAAGATTGCGACCCCTCTAAACGGTTGACCAAGAAAGGAGAAAAGTTTGTATGGACGGCCAAATGCCAGGAAAGTTTTGAAGAACTCAAAAGAAGGCTAACCGATGCACCGATTTTGTACTACCAACACCCGGTGAGGACTATGAGGTGTACTGCGACGCTTCAAGAATCGGCCTTGGGGGTGTGTTAATGCAGCAGGGGAAGGTGATAGCCTATGCATCTAGGCAACTAAAGGACTACGAAAGAAACTACCAACACACGACCTTAGAGCTGGCTGCGGTGGTCTTCGTCCTGAAGTTATGGAGACACTATCTCTTTGGTGTCCATTGTAACATCTTCTCAGATCACCAGAGTCTTAAATACCTGTTCACACAAAAGGAACTAACCTGCGGCAGAGACGGTGGCTTGAATTACTGAAGGATTAACGACCTAACGATCCAATACCACCCCGGAAAAGCAAACGTGGTAGCGGACGCTCTGAGCAGGAAGGGGCGACGGGAGGGAGGATCGGTAGGTGCGATAACTGAGCAGAGCAGCTTGATCGCAGAATTTTCTCGACTAGGGTTGGAAGTAGTGCCAGCGGGCACGGTTGCGCAACTTCTAACTTTGGTGGTCAAGCCAACACTACTAGAAAAGATTCGAGAGGGGCAGCAGGCGGACTCGCACTTACAGCTCGTAAGAGACAAGATCTCACCGGATCAGGAGGGGGACTTTTCGTTGGAAGGCGATGACACCCTACGGTTCCGCGGGCGAATTTGTGTGCCAGATACCCCGGAATTGAAGAAAGAAATACTGTCCGAGGCACACAGCGCCCCTTATGCAGCACATCCAGGAGGCACAAAGATGTACAGGGACCTCAAGCAGACCTTCTGGTGGCCCAAGATGAAGAGGGATGTAACCCAATTTGTAGCTCATTGCCTGGTGTGTCAACAAATAAAGGCGGAACACCAACGACCGGCGGGAAAATTACAACCCTTACCGGTACCGGAGTGGAAGTGGGATCATATCACCATGGACTTTGTCACCGGGTTCCCACGTTCACCACAAGGACACGACACAATATGGGTTGTGGTAGACCGGCTAACTAAGTCAGCACACTCCTGCCGATTCACACAACCTGGACCAGAGAGCGGTTGGCTCAAGTCTATCTCAGCGAGATTGTGAGACTGCATGGGGTACCGGCGTCGATCACATCAGGCAGAGACACGCGTTTTGTCTCAAAGTTTTGGCAGAGTCTGCAACAAGCCCTGGGGACTAAATTGCACTTCAGCACAGCCTTCCACCCTCAGACAGACGGGCAGTCGGAGCGAGTTATACAGACGCTAGAGGACCTGCTTCGGGCCTGTGTACTCGATTGGGGAGTCGGTTGGGAGCGTTACCTACCACTTGTAGAATTCGCTTACAACAATAGCCACCAGGCCAGCATACTGATGGCACCCTACGAAGCTTTATACGGGAGACGCTGCCGATCCCCGATCTGTTGGGACGACTTGGGAGAACGAAAGCTCTTGGGACCCGACTTGGTGGAAGAAACAGAAGGGAAAGTGCGCCTCATCAGACAGCGCTTACTAACCGCCCAGAGTCGACAAAAGAGCTACGCGGATCGAAGACGCCGCGATTTAGAGTTCCAGGTGGGAGAACACGTGTTTTTGCGGGTCTCGCCGTCCAGGGGAATCAAGCGATTCGGGATAAAAGGCAAGCTAAGCCCGCGGTTCGTGGGACCATTCGAGATCCTGGAACGGATCGGCCCAGTGGCTTACCGCCTTGCCCTACCACCGAACCTCAACCGGATTCATGACGTGTTCCACGTGTCGATGCTCAAGAAATACCTCCCCGACCCGTCGCATGTGCTGGACGTCTCGACACTCGAACTAAAGGAGGACCTAAGTTTCGAGGAAACCCCTGTGCGAATACTAGCAAGAGAAAGTAAGACGCTTCGAAACCGAGACATCCCCTATGTGAAGGTGCACTGGAGCAACCACGAGGAGCGGGAAGCGACGTGGGAACTAGAATCGAAGATGAGAGAGGGCTATCCTTATCTCTTTACCGCAAATCAGGATTGAGTTTCGAGGACGAAACTCGTTTTAAGAGGTGAGTGGTGTAATAGCCGCTAGTTTAAAATATTTTAAGGGTCTACTTTTGGTTCGTTATTTCCGCTTTTCGTTTCGGGGGGATTGGGGGATGATCGAATAATTCCTTGTTTCCGGACAGACCGTCGGGGCCCGCGGGTATTTTTAGTTAATAGGGCTCGCGAAACGGAGAGTGGCGGCGAGAACGGTTTTGAATTCCGACGCCGGAATCTCCCGGAATAAATTCCGGAAGGTAACTAACGGTTCAGGTGAATAACGCGGTTATTTAGACAGACCGGACTCTAGTTCGCACCTGATTTGGACCCGTTTTAACTTGAACTGGGTTCTTTCCCTTTTACCAACTTAACCGTTCCCGTTATTTTCCCCCCCCCGTCGTATAACTCCCCTTAAACAAACCGTAACTCCCATAACTACCCACCCCCTCTAACTACCCTTAACTACCTGTAACTCCAATAACTACCCACCCCCTCTAACTACCCTTAACTACCCGTAACTCCCCTAACTACCCACTCCTACCCACTACCCGTAACTCCCATAACTACCCACTCCCTCTAACTACCCATTCCCCCATAACCACCCGTAACTCCCTTTAACTACCCACTCCCCTTAAACCACCACACTCCCCCTTAACTACCCGTATTCCCCACAATTCCCCTACGTACGAAACCCCATTTCCCCAACCCTTCTATTTCCCAACCAAATCCTTCTGCTTCCTCACCGACTGCACGGAGGACCCAAGAGGCGAGACCAAGGAAGGAGAAGGAGGCGTCCTCACATTCCTTGTAGCCGAACGCGCAGGACCGGATCGCCTCTTCCTCCGACAACCGAGGTGAGCACGCTAGGGTTTTGCCTTCTCACCCCGTTCTTGGTTGGAGCGGACGAGAGGGGGGGGGGAGAAAGGAAAAAGAAGGGGGCAAGGGCATCGCGGGAATCCGGCGCGCACGGCGGCTCCGCATGCGGACTGCCGCATGCGGGCGCCGCCGCTTGCGGGCGGCACCGCATGCGGACTGCCGCATGCGGGCGCCGCCGCTTGCGGGCGGCGCCGCATGCGGGCTGCCGCATGCGGGCTGCCGCTTGCGGGCGGCCCCGCATGCGGGCTGCCGCATGCGCGCCGCCACTTGCGGGCGGCGCCGCATGCGGGCTGCCGCATGCGGGCGCCGCCGCTTGCGGGCGGCCCCGCATGCGGGCTGCCGCATGCGCGCAGCCACTTGCGGGCGGCGCCGCATGCGGGCTGCCGCATGCGGGCGCCGCCGCTTGCGGGCTGCCGCATGCGGGCGCCCCCGCATGCGGGCGCGCCGCTTGCGGGCGCCTCCGCATGCGGGCACGGCGCTTGCGGGCTGCCGCATGTGGGCGCCGCCGCTTGTGCGCCGCCGCATGCGGGCGCCACCGCATGCGGGCGCTGCCGCTTGCGGGCACCGCCGCATCCGGGCGCCGCCGCTTGCGGGCACCTCCGCATGCGGACGGCCGCACGCTGTTAGTACACCGCCCAGCCGTGCGGGGCCAGGCGCGTACCTGTGCGTATTATACGCAAGGTGAGAGGGCGCCGGGCGCTCTAATCATTAGTCTGACAAAGCCTTAAGTTGCTGACTCCTATATGACAGATTCGTGTAGGTCCGGGCGGGCACCCGAGACGCGAAGAGAACCTTACATCAGTCAGGAGCGCGACAACAAGGTGGGTTTACGGTCGAGGCTGAGTATTGTGTTGGTAATCCAAAAAGGGACTTTTTATTATTAATCGGTACTAACACTGATGGTTTCTATGATGTACTACCTTACCCCGTGACATGGTGACATGGTTACTTGGTTACTTGGTTACTTGGTTACTTATGCTCGAGTTGCGACACGCGCACCCGCGGTTTGGCCACCGCAAAGGGTGCTCTTTTCCGGAAAGGCGGTCTTTGACCCGTGTTACCCCACGAGGTGACGTAGTGGGGGGCCCCTGACCGCAGGGGGGTCTGATAGCAGCGAGGTGCGAGCAGTGGGACTACCGGGATTGGATCCCGATGTAGTCAGGTGTGGGACTGCCGGGATTGGATCCCGATGTAGTCAGGTGTGTACCCCACGAGGTGACGTAGTGGGAGGCCCCTTATTAGTTGTGGGGCTTGAGACCGCCGGGATTGGATCCCGATGTGGTCAGGTGTGTACCCCACGAGGTGACGTAGTGGGAGGCCCCTTATTAGTTGTGGGGCTTGAGACCGCCGGGATTGGATCCCGATGCGGTCAGGTGTTACAGGTATTACCGGGGTTACAGGTGTTACAGGTGGTACAGGTGGTTGCGAGTTACCGTTACGAGTAGAGCGGTTGTTCCGGCTAGACTTACTTTTGTGGCTGGTATTACTTTACTGCTTAGTACTATTTTGATGATAGTGTCACTGACTACCACTCTGTGACAGGTACCTCCAGGGGGTAGAGGTAGGCGACGGTGAGGCCGAGTTGGTAGCAGTCGGTCTGAGGGAGCCCTAGTATGCTGTTTTATTTACCTTCTCTGCATTTCATTCAGTATTGTAGGTTACTGTGTGGTTCTCGATACCCTTGTGGGGTCGTGTGGATGTTGAGTACTTTCTTTCTGCTTATGCACTACTGTTTCCTTTATCGTTCCCGTTTGGCCGTTTTCAAAGCAACATGACTAGAAAAGAAAAGAACTTCGAAAACTATCTTTCAAAAGCTGGGTCGTGTGGACCTGTTTTCCAAACCCGGTGGATTTATGGCATCTTTTCAAACTGTCTTCAAAACCCTGGGTCGTGTGGACCTGCTTTCAAATCTGTGAGTTTATCCTTTTAACTTGATTGGCCACGGGTATTGTTTAGTCTTCATGCACCGTACTACTTCGAACTGTTGTGATTAAATGGGAAAATGATTGTTTTTGTTCGACTATTGTAATAGCCGCGACGCCGTGCATATACAGAGGAGACTCCGCCCGATTTTCGAGTAAATCTGTATATGTGGCGGGTCTGGGCACGCGCCGGGGAAGGAAGATTTAAACAAAAAAAAATTGTACGCACTTTTCGCGTACTCTGAGGTATCGTTTCCGCTAAAATATAACCCCCGGGGCGTGACAGATTAAGATGGTATCAGAGACTTTGCTTTAATCACAACAGTGACGGCCCAACATCCACCGAGATATCACACTTAACTACGAATAAATGAAATGTGCAGGGTTTAAGGGTTAAGACGTGAGAGATCGGGGAGGGGATTTGTAGATAATGTTTCTTTTCTCTCACGATTTTACGATGATTCATCTAGTAGAGATGAGTGCGAAGCTAGGGCGGCTATTCTGCCCTTGGGATTTAATAGTAATTCCCTTGAAGGAGTACGACGTTGTTTTGGGCATGGACTGGCTCTCAAGGTACCAAGTGCTTATCGACTGCGATAAGCGGATGGTACAACTACAAGAACCTAGTTTCCCTAAGAATGCGTACCTAGCGTGCAAGAGCATCTCCTTCCCGGCAGTCATCTCCGCGACTCGAGCCAGGAGTCTGATAGAGGGTGGGTGTGTAGCCTATTTGGCATCGGTAGATCTGGTTACCCGACCCTCGACGACACCTTCAGACATCCCGGTGGTGAAGGACTTTCCCGATGTCTTTCCGACGGAGCTGCCTGGGATACCCCCTGAAAGGGAGGTGGTGTTCCCTATTGAACTCTTGCCAGGTACGCAACCTATAACAAAGGCACCCTACCGAATGGCCTTCGCGGAGTTGAAAGAGTTAAAGGCGCAACTGGAAGACCTCTTGGACAAAGGGTTTGTCAGGCCGAGTGTGTCACCCTGGGGCGCACCAGTGCTTTTCGTACGGAAGAAGGATGGGAGCCTGCGACTCTGTATCGACTACAGAGGAATAAACAAGGTCACGGTGAAAAATAAGTACCCCCTGCCCAGAATCGACGACCTCTTCGACCAACTACGAGGAGCGACGGTCTTTTCAAAAATTGATCTACAGTCTGGCTACCACCAGCTTCGGGTTCGGAACGAGGACATTCCGAAGACCGCTTTCCGGACCCGGTATGGCCATTACGAGTTTACGGTCATGCCGTTCGGACTTACGAACGCCCCCGCAGTCTTTATGGACATGATGAACCGGGTCTTCAGACCATTCTTAGATCGGTTCGTGGTGGTCTTCATCGATGATATACTAATCTACTCATCCACCGACGAGGAGCACGAGGATCACTTACGAACGATTCTCCAAACCCTCAGGGAGCAGAAGCTGTTCGCTAAGCTCAAAAAGTGTGAGTTCTGGCTACGCGAAGTAGGATTCCTGGGGCATGTGATCTCGGCAAAGGGAATCGCCGTAGACCCCAAGAAGGTGGAATCGGTGATAGACTGGCAGCCGCCCACAACGGTGACGGAGATCCGCAGTTTCTTGGGGCTGGCGGGGTATTATAGACGCTTTGTCGAGGGTTTCTCGAAGATTGCGACCCCTCTAAACCGGTTGACCAAGAAAGGAGAAAAGTTTGTATGGACGGCCAAATGCCAGGAAAGTTTTGAAGAACTCAAAAGAAGGCTAACCGAGGCACCGATTTTTGTACTACCAACACCCGGTGAGGACTATGAGGTGTACTGCGACGCTTCAAGAATCGGCCTTGGGGGTGTGTTAATGCAGCAGGGGAAGGTGATAGCCTATGCATCTAGGCAACTAAAGGACTACGAAAGAAACTACCCAACACACGACTTAGAGCTGGCTGCGGTGGTCTTCGTCCTGAAGTTATGGAGACACTATCTCTTTGGTGTCCATTGTAACATCTTCTCAGATCACCAGAGTCTTAAATACCTGTTCACACAAAAGGAACTAAACCTGCGGCAGAGACGGTGGCTTGAATTACTGAAGGATTACGACCTAACGATCCAATACCACCCCGGAAAAGCAAACGTGGTAGCGGACGCTCTGAGCAGGAAGGGGCGACGGGAGGGAGGATCGGTAGGTGCGATAACTGAGCAGAGCAGCTTGATCGCAGAATTTTCTCGACTAGGGTTGGAAGTAGTGCCAGCGGGCACGGTTGCGCAACTTCTAACTTTGGTGGTCAAGCCAACACTACTAGAAAAGATTCGAGAGGGGCAGCAGGCGGACTCGCACTTACAGCTCGTAAGAGACAAGATCTCACCGGATCAGGAGGGGGACTTTTCGTTGGAAGGCGATGACACCCTACGGTTCCGCGGGCGAATTTGTGTGCCAGATACCCCGGAATTGAAGAAAGAAATACTGTCCGAGGCACACAGCGCCCCTTATGCAGCACATCCAGGAGGCACAAAGATGTACAGGGACCTCAAGCAGACCTTCTGGTGGCCCAAGATGAAGAGGGATGTAACCCAATTTGTAGCTCATTGCCTGGTGTGTCAACAAATAAAGGCGGAACACCAACGACCGGCGGGAAAATTACAACCCTTACCGGTACCGGAGTGGAAGTGGGATCATATCACCATGGACTTTGTCACCGGGTTCCCACGTTCACCACAAGGACACGACACAATATGGGTTGTGGTAGACCGGCTAACTAAGTCAGCACACTTCCTGCCGATTCACACAACCTGGACCAGAGAGCGGTTGGCTCAAGTCTATCTCAGCGAGATTGTGAGACTGCATGGGGTACCGGCGTCGATCACATCAGGCAGAGACACGCGTTTTGTCTCAAAGTTTTGGCAGAGTCTGCAACAAGCCCTGGGGACTAAATTGCACTTCAGCACAGCCTTCCACCCTCAGACAGACGGGCAGTCGGAGCGAGTTATACAGACGCTAGAGGACCTGCTTCGGGCCTGTGTACTCGATTGGGGAGTCGGTTGGGAGCGTTACCTACCACTTGTAGAATTCGCTTACAACAATAGCCACCAGGCCAGCATACTGATGGCACCCTACGAAGCTTTATACGGGAGACGCTGCCGATCCCCGATCTGTTGGGACGACTTGGGAGAACGAAAGCTCTTGGGACCCGACTTGGTGGAAGAAACAGAAGGGAAAGTGCGCCTCATCAGACAGCGCTTACTAACCGCCCAGAGTCGACAAAAGAGCTACGCGGATCGAAGACGCCGCGATTTAGAGTTCCAGGTGGGAGAACACGTGTTTTTGCGGGTCTCGCCGTCCAGGGGAATCAAGCGATTCGGGATAAAAGGCAAGCTAAGCCCGCGGTTCGTGGGACCATTCGAGATCCTGGAACGGATCGGCCCAGTGGCTTACCGCCTTGCCCTACCACCGAACCTCAACCGGATTCATGACGTGTTCCACGTGTCGATGCTCAAGAAATACCTCCCCGACCCGTCGCATGTGCTGGACGTCTCGACACTCGAACTAAAGGAGGACCTAAGTTTCGAGGGAAACCCCTGTGCGAATACTAGCAAGAGAAAGTAAGACGCTTCGAAACCGAGACATCCCCTATGTGAAGGTGCACTGGAGCAACCACGAGGAGCGGGAAGCGACGTGGGAACTAGAATCGAAGATGAGAGAGGGCTATCCTTATCTCTTTACCGCAAATCAGGATTGAGTTTCGAGGACGAAACTCGTTTTAAGAGGTGAGTGGTGTAATAGCCGCTAGTTTAAAATATTTTAAGGGTCTACTTTTGGTTCGTTATTTCCGCTTTTCGTTTCGGGGGGATTGGGGGATGATCGAATAATTCCTTGTTTCCGGACAGACCGTCGGGGCCCGCGGGTATTTTTAGTTAATAGGGCTCGCGAAACGGAGAGTGGCGGCGAGAACGGTTTTGAATTCCGACGCCGGAATCTCCCGGAATAAATTCCGGAAGGTAACTAACGGTTCAGGTGAATAACGCGGTTATTTAGACAGACCGGACTCTAGTTCGCACCTGATTTGGACCCGTTTTAACTTGAACTGGGTTCTTTCCCTTTTACCAACTTAACCGTTCCCGTTATTTTCCCCCCCCGTCGTATAACTCCCCTTAAACAAACCGTAACTCCCATAACTACCCACCCCCTCTAACTACCCTTAACTACCTGTAACTCCAATAACTACCCACCCCCTCTAACTACCCTTAACTACCCGTAACTCCCCTAACTACTCACTCCTACCCACTACCCGTAACTCCCATAACTACCCACTCCCTCTAACTACCCATTCCCCCATAACCACCCGTAACTTCCTTTAACTACCCACTCCCCTTAAACCACCACACTCCCCCTTAACTACCCGTATTCCCCACAATTCCCCTACGTACGAAACCCCATTTCCCCAACCCTTCTATTTCCCAACCAAATCCTTCTGCTTCCTCACCGACTGCACGGAGGACCCAAGAGGCGAGACCAAGGAAGGAGAAGGAGGCGTCCTCACATTCCTTGTAGCCGAACGCGCAGGACCGGATCGCCTCTTCCTCCGACAACCGAGGTGAGCACGCTAGGGTTTTGCCTTCTCACCCCGTTCTTGGTTGGAGCGGACGAGAGGGGGGGGGGGAGAAAGGAAAAAGAAGGGGGCAAGGGCATCGCGGGAATCCGGCGCGCACGGCGGCTCCGCATGCGGACTGCCGCATGCGGGCGCCGCCGCTTGCGGGCGGCACCGCATGCGGACTGCCGCATGCGGGCGCCGCCGCTTGCGGGCGGCGCCGCATGCGGGCTGCCGCATGCGGGCTGCCGCTTGCGGGCTGCCGCTTGCGGGCGGCCCCGCATGCGGGCTGCCGCATGCGCGCCGCCACTTGCGGGCGGCGCCGCATGCGGGCTGCCGCATGCGGGCGCCGCCGCTTGCGGGCGGCCCCGCATGCGGGCTGCCGCATGCGCGCCGCCACTTGCGGGCGGCGCCGCATGCGGGCTGCCGCATGCGGGCGCCGCCGCTTGCGGGCTGCCGCATGCGGGCGCCCCCGCATGCGGGCGCGCCGCTTGCGGGCGCCTCCGCATGCGGGCACGGCGCTTGCGGGCTGCCGCATGTGGGCGCCGCCGCTTGTGCGCCGCCGCATGCGGGCGCCACCGCATGCGGGCGCTGCCGCTTGCGGGCACCGCCGCATGCGGGCGCCGCCGCTTGCGGGCACCTCCGCATGCGGACGGCCGCACGCTGTTAGTACACCGCCCAGCCGTGCGGGGCCAGGCGCGTACCTGTGCGTATTATACGCAAGGTGAGAGGGCGCCGGGCGCTCTAATCATTAGTCTGACAAAGCCTTAAGTTGCTGACTCCTATATGACAGATTCGTGTAGGTCCGGGCGGGCACCCGAGACGCGAGAGAACCTTACATCAGTCAGGAGCGCGACAACAAGGTGGGTTTACGGTCGAGGCTGAGTATTGTGTTGGTAATCCAAAAAGGGACTTTTTATTATTAATCGGTACTAACACTGATGGTTTCTATGATGTACTACCTTACCCCGTGACATGGTGACATGGTTACTTGGTTACTTGGTTACTTGGTTACTTGGTTACTTATGCTCGAGTTGCGACACGCGCACCCGCGGTTTGGCCACCGCAAAGGGTGCTCTTTTCCGGAAAGGCGGTCTTTGACCCGTGTTACCCCACGAGGTGACGTAGTGGGGGGCCCCTGACCGCAGGGGGGTCTGATAGCAGCGAGGTGCGAGCAGTGGGACTACCGGGATTGGATCCCGATGTAGTCAGGTGTGGGACTGCCGGGATTGGATCCCGATGTAGTCAGGTGTGTACCCCACGAGGTGACGTAGTGGGAGGCCCCTTATTAGTTGTGGGGCTTGAGACCGCCGGGATTGGATCCCGATGTGGTCAGGTGTGTACCCCACGAGGTGACGTAGTGGGAGGCCCCTTATTAGTTGTGGGGCTTGAGACCGCCGGGATTGGATCCCGATGCGGTCAGGTGTTACAGGTATTACCGGGGTTACAGGTGTTACAGGTGGTACAGGTGGTTGCGAGTTACCGTTACGAGTAGAGCGGTTGTTCCGGCTAGACTTACTTTTGTGGCTGGTATTACTTTACTGCTTAGTACTATTTTGATGATAGTGTCACTGACTACCACTCTGTGACAGGTACCTCCAGGGGGTAGAGGTAGGCGACGGTGAGGCCGAGTTGGTAGCAGTCGGTCTGAGGGAGCCCTAGTATGCTGTTTTATTTACCTTCTCTGCATTTCATTCAGTATTGTAGGTTACTGTGTGGTTCTCGATACCCTTGTGGGGTCGTGTGGATGTTGAGTACTTTCTTTCTGCTTATGCACTACTGTTTCCTTTATCGTTCCCGTTTGGCCGTTTTCAAAGCAACATGACTAGAAAAGAAAAGAACTTCGAAAACTATCTTTCAAAAGCTGGGTCGTGTGGACCTGTTTTCCAAACCCGGTGGATTTATGGCATCTTTTCAAACTGTCTTCAAAACCCTGGGTCGTGTGGACCTGCTTTCAAATCTGTGAGTTTATCCTTTTAACTTGATTGGCCACGGGTATTGTTTAGTCTTCATGCACCGTACTACTTCGAACTGTTGTGATTAAATGGGAAAATGATTGTTTTTGTTCGACTATTGTAATAGCCGCGACGCCGTGCATATACAGAGGAGACTCCGCCCGATTTTCGAGTAAATCTGTATATGTGGCGGGTCTGGGCACGCGCCGGGGAAGGAAGATTTAAACAAAAAAAAATTGTACGCACTTTTCGCGTACTCTGAGGTATCGTTTCCGCTAAAATATAACCCCCGGGGCGTGACACCGACGCACGTACTTTGATGCACCTGGATCGCCAAACGCGAAAACCGTCAGTGCCATTGCGTTCAGAACGTCGAAATCAGTTAGGTTTGACTACTCATACCCCTATGTCAGGATTTCAGATAGTGAATCGGCCAACAGTGGTCGAAGGGGATTTAAAACATGGGTTACTATTCACAACTTAAGTTGTGGGACCCGTTCTTCTTCGCTATTTTACGGAAGATCCGACCGTTGGATCGTCGACAAGTGAATATGAACTTTTCATGTTTCGTCGAAACGATCGCAATGGTACACTCACATTTTTGAGCTCAGGCCCCGAACAAAAGTCGGTATCTCTGGGCCACTATTAATCCACTAAGTCCTAAATTTTGCCAAATTTACTAATTTTATAAATTCCAAAAGTAGTTTCAAAGTCTTTAAATTCTTGATTATCACAATAAGTTTGTAATGAACCAACTAATTCTTCTACTCGGATTTCGTCCGGGTGTTTAATTGTTTCAATGGCCGTAACCTTGGAACGAAATTTTTCAGGAAGAGTCCTTAAAATCTATCTTACAATTTTAAATTCTGGAATTTTCTATCCCAAGTTAACACATGAATTCACGATGTCTTGCAATCGTGTATAGTAATCTGTGAACGATTCATTTTCTGCCATGAAAATAGAGTCAAACTTGCTCGTAAGCATTTGCAGTTTTTGAATCTTCACAAGGTTAGTTCCCCCATGTGTAACTTGTAGAACATCCCAGATTTCTTTCGCAGTCTCACATACCGAGACGCGAGAGAACTCAGTTTGAGACAAAGCATTAAATAAGGTGTTAATTCCTTTGCCATTGTAAGAAGATGAGTCAATCTCTTCCTTGGTCCATTTCGACCTAGGTTTGATGGTGTGAACATCCACAATAACTTCAGTTCGATTTGACCATCCTAACTTGATAGATTGCCACACCCGTTCGTCGATGGAAATTAAAAATGCTTTCATCCGTACTTTCCAGTAGGCATAGTTTGTTCCATCGAAGAACGGGGGTCTGTTGATGTTTCCACCTTCAACCATTGTTTACAACCCTATTCCCGCTCTGATACCAATTGATGGGTTATGCTTATAAAGGATCTAAATAGGGGAAAAAACACCTAGAGGGGGGGTGAATAGGTGTAAACAATAAACTCTCAAAAATCGTTGCGCAATAAAATCCAATGCGGAAATGAAAAATAACACGCAAGATTTTTACGTGGAAAACTCCAAAACCGTAGTAAAAAACCACGGGACCGATAACACGGCGAAATCCACTAGAATTAAAACACGTACAAAGGTGATATACCGTACTCACAGACGACTCGACCTTTTTCCATACGCTCCTAGTAGATCTTCTCCGCTCGCTCCGCAACGCTCCTCGAACCACGATTAGCGTCCAACGCCGAATCCACGGCGTCCATCGTCGAATCCACGACATCCGACCGAATCCACGGTCTTCACCCAGTAGCACGTCTCGAATCCACGAACGTACCTCGCTCCGAATCCACGAGAGCGGTAGAACCTTGAATCCACAAGGCCACGTGAGTCCACGCGCCGATTTTGGGAAAATTGTTGTTTTTTGGGTGGTGATGATCCGCCGAATACTTAGATCAAAGATAGACCGAAAATACCGTCTAAGTATTCATTAATTTGATTCTACTCAAAATCTGAGTATGAAAACCTAGAATCAAATTAATTAATATAGATGAAGAAACATAGAATTAAATCTAGTTATTTCCTTTCTTCTCTATAGGTAGACTTCTCTTTTTCGACCGTCTTTTGGATTACCCTAAAAAATGAATCGTAGGGTTTATTTATAGGTTAGAAACCATTGGAAGAGGATAAGAATCAAAAATTAACTTTATCTAGAATTTTTCAGGACGACGGTCCGGACTGGAA
The DNA here is from genome assembly GCA_029204045.2 of Tillandsia leiboldiana. Classification (NCBI taxonomy): domain Eukaryota; kingdom Viridiplantae; phylum Streptophyta; class Magnoliopsida; order Poales; family Bromeliaceae; genus Tillandsia; species Tillandsia leiboldiana. The sequence goes on along the minus strand of JAQNDB010002318.1, from coordinate 23,865 downwards.
ATCGGCGGTCCGGACTGTCGTGGCTAAACAGACAATTTCCAGAAAAACACACGTTCGGGGTCCGGAACGAAATGCCACGGTTCGGACTGTTCATGCATTTTCAGCAAAACCCACATTCGGGGTCCGGAACAAAACTAGGTGTGTTCCGGACTAGATTGCGCATGAATTACCCTATGTTCGGGGTCCGGACTGTGGTTGCCTGTTCCGGATCCTGAACATATAATATGTCCAGTTTTTGATTTTTATTCGATTAAAAATCCATCCAAGTGTTTCTACACTATAAGAATTATTCGGATCACCAAAATTATTTAGTTAAACATACCTGATCCTTTTGAATTCTTCTTGCGTGAGATTGAGGTATATGATTCAAGCTTCTTCATCTTCAATCTTCAAGACTTAACCACTTTCACGAAATACTCCAAAACGAATTCCTTAACAAAACATACCTTTGGAAGACCATTATCTCAAGATTACATTCAGAAGGAAAAATAGTTCTAGCTGTTGCTTCCTCGGGTATAGCATCCCTTTTATTACTTGGAGGCCGAACAACTCATTCCAGATTTAAAATACCTATACAAATTAACGATTGTTTTATTTGTGAAATTAAGAAAGGTACACAACTTGCCGCTTTAATTTTCCATGCGAGCTAATTAATTATTTGAGACGAAGCACCTATGAATCATCGAAATTGTTTCGAGGCTTTAGATAAATCATTAAAGGACATTATGGGGATTGCTGATTCAGCAACTACTGAGAATCTTTTTGGAGGGAAAACTATTCTTTTGGGAGGAGATTTTAGACAAATACTTCCAGTTATTGTTGGTGGCAGTAAACAAGATATTTTGAATGCATCGGTGACTAGATCTTTTATATGGAGTAGATGTAAAGTCTTTCGACTGACTATAAATATGAGATTGCTACAAGGTTCAGCAGATAGTACCTCTAATAGAGCTTTGAGAGAATTCAGTCAATGGGTACTTGATATTGGTGATGGAAAAATAAATGGCATACAGTTAGAGAATGAGGAAAAGCCAACATGGATCAAAATTCCTGATGACATACTGGTCAAATTTGACAACAATGGAATGCAGGCGATCGTTAGTGAAATATACGATAATATTGAGTCCAAATACAATGATCCTACATATTTACGAAACAGAGCTATTGTTACGCCTATGAACGAGAGTGTTGATGAAATTAATACTTACGTTCTTTCTTTACTATAAACAGAAGAACGTTTATATTTCAGTTCGGATTCAATATGCAGTTCATCTAAAAATTCTGAAGAAAACAACATACTTTACCCAGTAGATTTCTTGAATAGTTTAAAATTTAATGGAGTACCAAATCACAAATTGAAGTTAAAAGTAGGAAGCCCTGTAATGTTACTTCGCAATATTAAACAAAGCTCCGGGCTTTGCAATGGCACGCGATTGCTTATAACTCAACTGGCTCCTAGAATTATTGAAGCAGAAATTTTTACTGGTATCCATATTGGTGAAAAGGTTTATATTCCTCGGATCGTGATAAATGTTACTGAATCAAAATGGCCATTCATATTGAAAAGAAGGCAATTCCCACTGCGTTTATGTTACGCAATGACAATTAATAAAAGCCAAGGGCAAACATTAGAAAAAGTTGGACTCTATTTGTCGCAACCTGTGTTCTCGCATGGCCAGCTTTATGTTGCGATATCACAAGTAACATCGAAGAAAGGGTTACGAATCATTATAGAAAATAAAGATGGTCAGCCTGAAGGATATACAAAGAATATTGTTTATCAAGAAATTCTTGCTGATTTAAAATAATATTCTCAGGTTTGTAACATATCCTTATATATTTCTTTCTTTTGCCATGTGAATTAATATTCTTTTATCTACATTTTCTTTCGCGAGAAAAAAAACAAATTGCGACTTCTTCTTGGTTGTACTACTTAGTATTATATTTATTCCTCTCTCGAATACAACCCTATAGGTACAATGAAGACTTTACTTTTATCACAACTGTCACCGCAATCTCAAGAATGTGAAATCAAAGTTCGCATTTGTCGAGTATGGGAATCAACGGCTCCTTTTTTAAAAGGAGATATCTTTAGCTTGGATTGCTTATTAATAGACAAAGAGGTCTGTATATCCCTTTTGTTTTCGTAGTCCTCTGTTTGTGTATTTGTTTATAATTTGGTTAACAGTATCTCTCTCTGTCTACTATGGTATGGTTTAGGCCTTTTCCATGCAAGCAACAGTACACAAACAAGATGCAGCGGCATTTAGATCTAAAATAAGTGAAGGCAACCTATATGTAATAGAAAAAATCATTGTTATTCCAAGCAAGAAAAGATTTATTGCCGTAAATCGCGATTACATGATTCAAATAACCAAGCAGACACAAATAAGTCAAATGAAAGAAAGTTTGAATGTAATATCACTATACAGTTTTAATTTCTCAATCTTCTACGAAGTTACGCACAAGCGATACAATGATGTTGTCCTCACAGGTAGCACTCTTACTGAATAGAAGTTGATTTATTCCAGTTACATACGGTCCTTTTATTCATGTTTACTCTATATTCTGTAGATATTTTCGGGAAAATTACAAGTATTCACGATATCACTCATAAATACATTGGGGAGACCTTAACTCCAATCAGGAATTTAGAGATCGAAGATTCCGAGTAAGCAATCCCTGACTTTAAATAATAGTAAAAGTATATTAGTTGAATTGGATTACAAATCTATATTAAATTAATTCTTTCATTTTGCAGACAAAATACTCTGCCTGTTGCACTATGGGATAAATTCGCCGTTTCCTTTGATGAAACGCGATTTACAATCAACGAACCTAATAAACTAGTCATAATAATTCTGGCTGGTATGACTGTCCGAATATTTAGAGGTTGGTACAATAAATATAATAGCAAATTGTTTTACCTTCAATATAATAAATGTATATTCCTGATAATTATGTAACAATTCATGTGATTTTAATACAGAGAAGCTATACTTATCAACATGTTCAGCATCAAAAGTATACTTCGACCTACAAATTCCAAAAATAGATGAATTTCTTAATAGGTTTGGCTATTAATCCTGCATTACTCTTAATTTTGTCCTACCTACCGTTACCTTCTTGCTCATTACTAACATCTAATGTGCACATTACTGCGCATAGCCTGCAGGCGACGGATCATTCAATTCGCCGAATTGGTTGTCAGGAGGATAGCCCTATTCCTACTCAGGAAGAAATGCATTTAAATAGGAGAACTATTGATGAATTACTGAATTCTACCATTCCTGATACTGAAGTACCGTTTCAATAACAATAAAGTTTTCTTCTACATATACGTAGAATTGATTTTACTTCTACCAACCAATTTCTTTCTTCAAATGTTAAAATATGAAGTTCACATGTCAGTGCAAGATCTTGGATATTGACACATCTACAGATGGTGGTACAAAGCATGCAACAACTGCAAGGCTGCTGTCAAAATATATGACGATACATTTCACTGCGCACGTTGTGGTGATGACAAGCACCCACCAATCCCGTGGTAAAACCTTCAATTTGTTCATGTTTTTGAAATATTCACAATTACTAAATACTTAATGATTTCCAATGTGATATCATGTTACTGTATGTATTCGAAAATAGGTACAAATTAAACACCATTGTTAGCGATGAAACCGGCATAGGTAATTTTACAATATTAGGAAAATCAGCTCAAGATTTGATTCGCATCCCAGCGCAAAATTTAGCAACCGCGGCTAATTCGGATACCTTTACTCTTCCACCTGCGATAAAAGCCATCATCAATCAAGTGCATATTTTCCAAGTAACAGCTGACATGCAGAAATTTACAGCAAATGTTGGAACTTTTAAGGTTATCAAAATTTTCACGTTAAAGAAAGAAATAAGAGAAAAAAGCGGAGTTCTATTGCTAAAATGTGAAGACGAAAGCTGCTCAATTCCCTCTAAAAAACAACTGTGCACGGAGTTACTCGAAGAAACAGCTCCAATCATTGGAAGTTCGTCTAGGTAATATAATTTTCCGAACTTCCTGCTTCTCTATTTCAAATATTACTTATTTACTCTAAATTATACTTAACGTTTGATTATTTCCAACACAGCTTTACACAACCATCTGGAAAATCATATGAAGTCACCGCTCGAAAAAGACGTCGTTCTACGTAATATTTCCTATTATAGCTTCTTTCAATTGACCACTTCCATATTTGGGTATAAAACTACTAATATTTAATTACGGTATTTGCAGTTCTAAACATGCTGATGAAGCTGATGGACTCAACAAATGAGAAACTATGTATAAACTATCTTATTCCTATTAATAACTAATTAGACTACTTATTTTACTAATTAGTACATGACCGACAGTAATAATATATATATATATATATATATATATATATATATATATATATATATATATATATATATATATATATATATATATATATATATATATATATATATACATACATATATATATATATATATATATATATATATATATATATATATATATATATATATATATACATACATACATATATATATATACTATGACAAACTCCGGTTTCTCCGGGAACTATTCACGAATCTTGATGTACTGATCGATATCTATATTTAGAACTGTTATAAATCTGTGTATTTAAGAAAACAGCGACAAGAACGGAAGGTCATCATGGCAGCCTACTCTTCCCTCGCATATGCCCTATGCTTTATTACTCCCTCTCTCTATGTTCTCTTAATCTGTGGATTAAGGGAGGCAAATGTTATGAATTTCTACTCTTCGCTGATGGTGACAAAACTTTTGTTCCTTCTCTTAAATTCTTCAATTTACATTTTTCCGAGTCTAGATATTCCCTCTAATAATTTTGTTCTTTACATATTTGTTACGAGAATCTGACGATTAGCATAATGTTTAGATTAGCATAATATTTCAGTTGGAGTACTCAAATTTTTTCTTTACATCCTTTAATGCACTACAGTGTAAGGTGTACCTTCCATTCTCTACATAATTTACATACTCCTCCTAAATGTTCCTTTTTTTTTTAACTACCTGGGTTATCCAAAGTAACAAATTACAATCCGTCACATTAATAAAGTAAAACCATATCAATAAAGATTATAAATCCTCAGTTCTTCTGAGCCCGCGTGGAGCCTTGCCAAAATTGTTATACAATGTTAACACGCGCATTGTTATACAATGTTGACATACACACATGAACTTGAAATGAATTACAACTTTATTTCAGCAGACTTCATTGTCGGTATTTAGATCCCTATGGATACATAGAGTTCTTGATACCAATTTATCATCCATCTCGTGTAAATGAGCTCAAGCAAATCTTCAGCTTGATTTGTTTGAAGTGTCTGAAAATAAACAAACAAAACGTGCACAAATATTCAGCTTGATTTGTTTGAAGTGTTTGAAAATAAACAAGTAAAGCATACATTATGTAAAAAACATAACAACTCCGATACAACTCATGCTAATAATCATGAATTACCCTTCATATTTTTGCTCCTTTAGTGTAATTTGTGGTGTTAAAAAAAGTAAGACGATGTAGAGTTATTCGGCATAATATATATTTTATCACTTCCCATTATGTAAGTCCCTATCCATACATAGAATTGGCGATACCAATTTATTTGGTCGTGTGGTTACATGATCTCTATGTTGTAGGAGAGAATCAGCCCTATCTTCCAGCTAGGCATTTTTTGTTCCCTCTTTCTTTTTGTGTTCTACTCTTCCTTCTTTTTATGAGCAAATTTGAGTACAGAATAAATGACTGAATAATTTTTTTCCCTACTAGGTTCCCTTCTCTCTTTGGTGCAGAAAATTACCATTTGCTCTGTGACGCCCCACTTCCCAGGGGGTCACCCATCCTAGAACTACTCTAGCTCTAGCACGCTTAACTTTCATGTTCCTCTTGGATCTTGCTACCATCCAAAATGCTATAGCCGGGTTAGAGATTTAGTCCTATAATATCATTTATATAGAGGACTAATCCAAATTCCGGGGGTGTCACATTCTTCCCCCCTTTAAGCCCTGACGTCCACGTCAGGCTCAAGCACACTCACAAGCACCAGGCGATGTGAGACTCGTCTCGCTAGCCTTAGCCGACCTTGTGAGGAGCTGCACTCCACTCACAACGGTCATTAGCCGGGGAGCCTCGCTCTACCCGCTATATAACCTTGGCTCAGCCGAGACTCATCTCACATTTCCGGCTGGTGAATGGCTCTGATACCAACTGTGACGCCCCACTTCCCAGGGGGTCACCCATCCTAGAACTACTCTAGCTCTAGCACGCTTAACTCTCATGTTCCTCTTGGATCTTGCTACCATCCAAAATGCTATAGCCGGGTTAGAGATTTAGTCCTATTATATCATTTATATAGAGGACTAATCCAAATTCCGGGTGAGACTTAATCTGTCACGCCCCGGGTGTAAACCGGAACCCGGGCCCGCCAACAGATCCGCCGTGCACACAGAATGTTCTATGTGCACGAAGCGCTGGTAACCTGCTCAGATAGATAATATACAATAAAAGAGCATAAACAGAGCTGAACTAATAGAACTAAAAGTAATCTCAGACTGAAATAAGCTACAAGCTGAAATAAAAGTACAATAAACTCCCAGCTCACCATAAATATACAACCAGCTGGCCAAAGCCAGACCCAAAAGGGAACTACTGAAGTCTGAGATACAAAAGGGGGGTACAATAAAAACCTCGCTAGTCTCTCACTTGGGGTAGACGATCTAGCTAGTCGGCGATCCTCTTACCTCGATCTGCCGCTGAAGGCCCAGCAGCTCCCACAGATGACTCTGCAAAACAAAGGGAAAGGAGGACAGAAAACAATAATGGGGGTGAGAACTACTAGACAACCAGTAGCCTCCCCTAGTGGGTAAAACCTCTAATGCTGACGCACCCACTGGGAATAAAGAGGCAAAAGAAAAGAACAGTGGTATGAAATAAAGACTGCTGGAAAAGGAACTACCACTACTATGCCTCTAAATGCAGTGCCAAAAGATAACTGTATATATGCAACTATAAAGCTGACTGCCCAAAGAAACCCAATCAGAGGGCCAGGAAATACTGGCACTGCCTGCTCTGTCATCACTCACAACTCGCCAACTGACCGGCACCCATCACGGTCACAAAGCCTACTCCGGAGTGGCACTCGAGGGGAGCGACCCACACGAGTAAAGTATCTCTGTATCAATCATCTCTGTAACCGATGTCTCACAATAGCAGGACTGGATCATGACCATGATCAAAGTGGGAATACTCCATCCACTAATGCAACCCTGATCCCCAATCTGATGTGATAATAACATCCGGTCAACCGCCCAAAATTCGCGGTTGCCACTATCTCCCACAATCCCCAAGAAGAGTCTAAACTGCCCCAGACTCAAGATCCAACTACACCATCTCAAGATCCCGATCTGACTCGATCGTCATGCATCGATAGAGAAGAATAACAATAAAACATGTTTTCTCCTAAGTCAAATCCCATAATACAGTGCTGCAGTAAAATGGTGGCCTAACTAGATGTCCAATTAAACATACAATTATTCCTTTAAAAAGTATTAGAAAAGTGACTAAGGTTTCTTGTAAAGAATCATTTTAAAACATTATTGGATTATTTATTTGCATGCAGTTTAAGATATAGCAATTGTCCAACTTCATTGTCCCAGATTGATCACATAGGAGCTATCAATTAATTTAGGGGGGGCAATGCAATAGGTTCATATACCACGAGTTAACTGTCACATTTATAATTGGGAAACTCTACTATTCCTAGTGAGCAAGTCAACAAAGAGGGAAACGCAACCACCCACCTCGAAAAGCGTGCACAATACACCCAGAAAATACCTGCTGTCCTCTAAGCACACCGTCAGCTGAAACAGTATCCTACAACATCACACAAGTGTACACGGTGTAAAAACTACAAGTTCCTAACACATAATTGCTGTTTTTACAATCAGCACGCAAAATGAGGAATTTCACCTCTGTCTCGAGCTCCTAAAATCTCAAAAAAATCACGGTTGCGTTCATTGCGAAAAGTAGCCCAAAATCGACTCTTGAATCACCTCGATCTGATATTCCTACGCTGAGAAATAATTCGTTGAAGTCGCCGCTGTCCAAAAACCCAAACAACAAAAGAGGGGGTCAAAACACCTCGGGAATCGTGCCAAGGAATCGGAATCCAGAGAAACCACCAACACGGAAAACGAAGCCCTACCTCTTAGGAACACACCGGCGAAGAAATCGTCGAAAGAGGACTCCTGTACTGCGCAGGGGACTCCTCGGACTGAAATACGACGATAACGGGCCAAGATTGGGGAAAAACGAGGCACACTGAAAAATCCGGATCGCCGCTGTCGAACTACCAAAAAATCTGGGAACGCACCATGAGGTAGAAAATAAGAAGATGAAAAACTTCTCTTAAGGCCCCTCCCACAGGTTCTCTCTCTATCTCTCGGAAAACAGAGAAAAAGAAGGGAGGGGGGCCTTTATATAGGCCCACAAAAACAATTGGGATAATTCCCAATATGTCCCGAATTTCGGGCGCAAACAGTGCGGCCCGCCCATTTCGGGCGCGCACAGTGCGGCCCGGCCCAGCCATTTCCGGGCGCGCACAGTGCGGCCTGGCCCAAGCCCCTCTCGCACAGCGGATCGGCCGCACCATTCGCCCGTCCGACCCGCCCCCAGGGCCCGACACGTGTCCGCCAAATAGGCGGCAGCCGTGCGGGCCCAGCGGGGAAACGCCACGTGTCCCCCGCAATCAGCGGCGCGGGGGGTGGCGCCCGCCTATGGGGCGGCGCCACGTGGCCCACGCGCTGCCGTGCCTGACACGGCTGTCGGGCGGCCGCCGCCACCCACGTGCGTACTGCCGCAGCCGCGTGGCCCAGCGTGCGCCACGCGCATATGGGCCACCCAATCCGGGGCCGCCACGTGGCGCGCCCCGGTCCACCGTGCACCGCGCACACCCCGCCCCGCGCTGCCCGCGCATGCCCCCGCGCGCCGAGCGCACTGCACCGGCCCAACCGGTGCCTGCCACGTGGCCCGCCGGTCCACCGTGCACCGGCGGCCCGCTCCGTGGACCGAGAGCTGTGCGCCGGCCCAATAAGAGCCTGCCACGTGTCCCAGGCAGGTCCACAGCTCCCCCAGTGCACCAATTTGCGCAGAAAACTTCCGGGGGTCCGTTTTTGGGCATCCGGACTCCAAAATAAATAAGTAAATAGCCGTTTTCAAGCGTTTTTCCACGCTGAATTCAAATACGGCCTCCGATTAGCCTGATTCCACTCCTAAAATTCGGCAAAGGCAGCCGAAGGTCAGGCTTGCTCCCAAATCCTCTCTGGTTCCAAACAACATATCACTTTGAAATGTTGGGGCCCCACACACCACTAACAGGTGTTCCACACCCCGAAACAGGGGAAAACACAGGGAAAAACTGGGACACTACATCCTCCCCCACTAACAAAAGTTTCGTCCTCGAAACGAAAACATACCTCAATCTTGAGCCTCGAACAGGTAGGGGTAGGCGTCCATCATCGCTGACTCGAGCTCCCACGTCGCCTCGCGCTCATCATGATTGCTCCAGAGGATCTTCATATACGGGATGGTCCGATTGCGCAATTCTTTCATCTCCCGATCTAGAATCCGCAGTGGGCGCTCCTCATATCTCAAATCCTCGCTGACCTCGAGTGGTGCAAAGTCGATGACGTGCGACGGGTCGAAGACGTACCTCCTCAGAGTGGAAACATGAAAGACATCGTGGACACCAGCCAGTCTCGGGGGAAGTGCAAGTCGGTAAGCAACTGGTCCGATACGCTCCAATACCTCAAAGGGTCCAATGTATCGGGGACTGAGTTTCCCGCGAATGACAAACCTCCTTATCCCTTTGGACGGCGAGACTTTCAGAAATACATGATCTCCCACCTGAAACTCTAAGTCTCGTCGCCGAACATCAGCATAGCTCCGCTGTCGACTCTGAGCGATCTGAAGGTGCTGTCGGATCACTCTGACCTTTTCTTCTGCCTCTAGCAACAAATCTGGTCCCAGAGTCCTTCTCTCCCCCACATCACTCCAATATAGCGGTGATCGACATTTGCGTCCGTACAACGCTTCAAACGGAGCCATCTAGATGCTCGCTTGAAAGCTGTTGTTGTACGCAAACTCAGCCAGTGATAAGTGTCGAATCCATCCACCGCCAAAATCTAGGATACAAGCCCTCAGCATATCCTCAAGGATCTGAATCGTCCGCTCTGACTGTCCATCAGTCTGTGGGTGAAAAGCTGTACTAAATCTGAGCTGAGTCCCCAAGGTAGTCTGTAAACTCCCCCAGAATCGCGAAACAAACCTCGGGTCTCTATCTGACACTATGGAAGCTGGCACCCCATGTAACCTCACTATCTCATCCAAGTATAACTGGGCTAGTCGTTCGAGTGGCCAAGTAGTCTGTATAGGCAAAAAGTGCGCTGACTTGGTAAGTCGATCCACCACTACCCAGATAGCATCTGCACCTCCTTGTGCCCTCGGCAACCCGACCAAAAAATCCATCGTAATGTGGTCCCATTTCCACTCGGGAATTGGGAGACTCTGTAGCTTGCCGGCTGGCACACGATGCTCAGCTTTTACCTGCTGACAAGTTAAACACTGAGACACAAACTTCCCAATATCCCTTTTCATGCCATTCCACCAGAAGTGTGCCTTGAGGTCCTTATACATCTTAGTCCCCCCAGGATGAAGGGTGTAAGGTGTATAATGGGCCTCTCTCAATATCTGCTCTCTGATCTCAGCATCCACTGGCACACATACTCGGTCCCTGTACCTCAGTACTCCCGCAGCGTCCACTGAAAAATCCCCTGATCGATCACTCGAAGTCTGATCTCTAATCCTGGTCAAATAGGGGTCCTCACTCTGTCTCTCTCGGATCCTCTCCAGCAGAGTGGGCTGCACGACCAAAGACATCAGTCTAGCAGAGACCCCAGGGGACACAACCTCTATCTCGAGCCGTCTCAACTCCTCTAATAGTGGCGCCTGATCTGTAATCAACATGGACAAACTCTGCATCGCTCTCCTACTCAAAGCATCTGCAACCACGTTGGCCTTTCCTGGATGGTAAAGGATATCCACATCGTAATCCTTCAGTAACTCTAACCATCTGCGCTGCCTCAAATTCAGTTCCTTCTGCGTGAACAGGTACTTTAGGCTCTTATGGTCGGTGTAGACCTCACAGTGCTCCCCATATAGGTAATGGCGCCAAAGCTTCAGTGCAAACACCACGGCAGCAAGTTCGTCATGGGTAGGGTAATTCTTCTCGTAATCGTTAAGCTGTCTCGATGCATAAGCAATTACCCTCCCTTCCTGCATCAGCACGCATCCAAGTCCACTGTGCGATGCATCACTGTAGATCACATATCCTTTCCCCATAACAGGGAGAGAAAGGATAGGAGCGGTCATCAATCTATCCTTTAGCTCCTCAAAGCTCCTCTGGCAGTCCTCGCTCCAGATAAACTTAACTCCTTTACGCGGCAACCGAGTGAGGGGTGTGGAATGCTTCGCAAAGCCTTCCACAAACCGACGATAATAACCAGCTAACCCCATGAAGCTGCGCACCTCAGATACAGTCGTCGGTCGGGGCCAATCTCGAACTGCCTCAATCTTCGCCGGGTCTACTGCTACACCGGCGGCGGAAATCACATGGCCCAAGAAAGCTACCTCCCGAAGCCAAAACTCGCACTTTGACAGCTTGGCATACAACTTCTTATCTCGTAGAAGTTGTAGCACAGTCCTCAAGTGCTCCTCATGCTCGGCCTCGCTTCGGGAGTAAATAAGGATATCATCAATGAACACCACCACAAAACGATCCAGGAAGGGCCGAAATATCCTGTTCATCAAGTCCATAAAGGCGGCAGGGGCATTAGTCAATCCAAACGGCATAACTGTAAACTCATAATGCCCGTACCGTGATCTGAAAGCAGTCTTAGGAATATCCTCGGCCTTCACCTTCAGTTGGTGGTAACCAGACTGTAGATCAATCTTGAAAAATACACAAGACCCTTGCAGCTGATCAAAGAGATCATCGATGCGCGGCAAAGGGTACTTGTTCTTAATGGTCACTTTGTTCAATTCCCTATAGTCCACACACAACCGAAGTGACCCATCCTTCTTTTTCACGAATAGCACCGGTGCTCCCCAAGGCGACACACTTGGTCTAATAAAGCCCTTATCCATCAGATCTTGCAGCTGTGCTTTAAGCTCTCGCAGCTCAGCCGGTGCCATCCGATAAGGAGCCTTAGAGATTGGCGCAGTTCCTGGAACTACGTCAATCACAAACTCAATCTCTCTGTCTGGCGGCATACTAGTCAGCTCAGGTGGAAAAACATCCGGAAACTCGCGGGCAATAGGAATATCCCCGAGTCCCGGTGTCGCCGTAGGCCCCTCAACAACACTAGCCAAAAATGCTACACATCCTCGATGAATCATCCGCCTCGCTCGGGAAGTCGAAACCACAGAGGCAAAGAAAGCACTCTGACATCCCCGATATACAAACATCTCCTGGCCTGGCTCTCTAAAAGTGACAGTCCTCGCGGCACAATCAATAGTCGCGAAATACCGAGCCAGCCAGTCCATCCCAAGAATCACATCAAAGTCCCTCAGCTGTCTCAAGACCAACAGGTCTACTGGCATAATCCAGGACTCGATCTGCATCGGGCAGGACCAACAACACTCCTCCACGTGCAAAGTGTGATCGGGAATCTGAACCTCTCGTGCACGTGGCAAAAATCCTACCTCTAACCCATGTAATGATGCAAAAGATCTACTAATGAAAGAATGCGATGCTCCAGTATCAAATAAGGTACGAGTCCTAATGCCAGAGAGTAAGGTGATACCTGCCACCACATGGTCCGCTGCTGAAGAATCCTCTACCTGTGCAGCATACACTCGCCCACTCTGAGCTGGAGGGCGATAATCGGTGGGATGGGAAGAAGATGGCTTGCTCGCTAGAGCATAAGGCCGCTGAGCCGTCGACCGCTGCTGCGATGATGCTGGGGCAGATGCTGAAGAAGGAGCGGCTGAGGTCGAAAAGGGGCACGCAGCTCGAATGTGCCCTGGCTGTCCACATCCGTAGCAGCGACCCCACCGCTGGTCGCAAGTGCCGGGGAAGTGCGGACCTCCACAGAAGATACAACTGCTGGGAGCCCTTGACTGTCGGGACTGCTGCTGCTGAGACTGTCGCTGTCGCTGTGGCTGCCGCTGAGACCCGCGCTGCGACGACTGCGATCTCTGCTGCTGCTGCTGCGGGGGCCTCTGGGACCCACTAGGCCCTCGCCGCTCCGAACGCCCACGGCCTGGGAACTGAGGCGGTGGCGGTCGGGGCGGCCTCCAAGTACTGGCCTGTACCCCCTCGTCCTGGGCTGGTCGCTTTCTGTCGGAGCTCTGAGCGACCGCGGCCATCTGTCTGGCCACCACCTGATCACCTCTCTCCACCCACTGTGCGTGCTCTGCGGCTGCCTCCAGAGTCTGAAATATCTGAGCATGCACCAGTGTGTAAATCTCTGGACGGAGGCCTCCCTCGAACAACTCAACCTGGTGCGGACCGTCACGGGCGACGAAGGGCACACAGTTCAGCAACTCCGTGAACTCCTGGAAATAGGCATGAGCCGATCGATCGCCCTGCTGCAGGTTCTTCAAGTCGTCCTCCAACTTCTTCTTCACACTGGTCGAAAAATAGGTGTCCAGCACCATCCGTCGGAACTCCTCCCAAGGCAGCTGCCGAGTAATCCGGAACTCCAGGGGCTCTACCCGCTGCCACCAAAAATCAGCATCTCCGTCCAAACAGTGCACCGCCATGTGCACTCGATACCTCGGGTCGATGAAGAAGTCCCGAAAAAGCTTCTCCATCGCAGATAGCCATCTCCCAACAGCCCAGGGCTGCGCATCCCGCCCTGAGAATCTAGGGGGTCCCCGCTGAACAAACTTGGAGAGTTTGTTAGCGATATCCTGCTACTCCTCCGCAGTCAAAGGCTGAATAGCTCCAGGAGCCCCGCTACTCGAAGATGGCGCTGACGGCACAAAAGGTGCAACAGGAGGCACAAGGGCCTCAGGAATAGCTGGGGGTGGTGCCTCTCTCTGAGCAAGCAGCTGATCGATCCTCTGCCCCTAGCGGCGCTGACCCTCCACCAATTGCGCCACCAAGGCCCTCAACTCAGTAAGCTCGGGGGGTGTAGGCTGCTCTGGCTCATCAGGAGGTAACGGGACACCCCGAGTAGGGATCCGACGTCGGGGAGGCATCCTGCCACAAGAAATCACGAATAAGTAACATAACCCCACACGACCCAATCTAGCGAAAGTCAAAGACATCCCCCAATTTCTGCGACTTTATGTTGTCTGCAGCCAACATAACTGTCCACCAGAAATTGGATATGTCGATCCCTCTTCACTCACTGGAAGAGTCCAATAAATAAATCAACGACTTTCGCGAAGTGTCACGCCTCTCGCGCCCTATCATCCTAGGGTATGCCAAAAGCCTAGGGTTTCCTAAGTCCCAACTGACCTATCCCTAAGCTCTGATACCAACTTAATCTGTCACGCCCCGGGTGTAAACCGGAACCCGGGCCGGCCAACAGATCCGCCGTGCACACAGAATTTTCTATGTGCACGAAGCGCTTGTAACCTGCTCAGATAGATAATATACAATAAAGAGCATAAACAGAGCTGAACTAATAGAACTAAAAGTAATCTCAGACTGAAATAAGCTACAAGCTGAAATAAAAGTACAATAAACTCCCAGCTCACCATAAATATACAACCAGCTGGCCAAAGCCAGACCCAAAAGGGAACTACTGAAGTCTGAGATACAAAAGGGGGGTACAATAAAAACCTCGCTAGTCTCTCACTTGGGGTAGACGATCTAGCTAGTCGGCGATCCTCTTACCTCGATCTGCCGCTGAAGGCCCAGCAGCTCCCACAGATGACTCTGCAAAATAAAGGGAAAGGAGGACAGAAAACAATAATGGGGGTGAGAACTACTAGACAACCAGTAGCCTCCCCTAGTGGGTAAAACCTCTAATGCTGACGCCACCCACTGGGAATAAAGAGGCAAAAGAAAAGAACAGTGGTATGAAATAAAGACTGCTGGAAAAGGAACTACCACTACTATGCCTCTAAATGCAGTGCCAAAAGATAACTGTATATATGCAACTATAAAGCTGACTGCCCAAAGAAACCCAATCAGAGGGCCAGGAATACTGGCACTGCCTGCTCTGTCATCACTCACAACTCACCAACTGACCGGCACCCATCACGGTCACAAAGCCTACTCCGGAGTGGCACTCGAGGGGAGCGACCCACACGAGTAAAGTATCTCTGTATCAATCATCTCAGTAACCGATGTCTCACAATAGCAGGACTGGATCATGACCATGATCAAAGTGGGAATACTCCATCCACTAATGCAACCCTGATCCCCAATCTGATGTGATATAACATCCGGTCAACCGCCCAAAATTCGCGGTTGCCACTATCTCCCACAATCCCCAAGAAGAGTCTAAACTGCCCAGACTCAAGATCCAACTACACCATCTCAAGATCCCGATCTGACTCGATCGTCATGCATCGATAGAGAAGAATAACAATAAAACATGTTTTCTCCTAAGTCAAATCCCATAATACAGTGCTGCAGTAAAATGGTGGCCTAACTAGATGTCCAATTAAACATACAATTATTCCTTTAAAAAGTATAGAAAAGTGACTAAGGTTTCTTGTAAAGAATCATTTTAAAACATTATTGGATTATTTATTTGCATGCAGTTTAAGATATAGCACTTGTCCAACTTCATTGTCCCAGATTGATCACATAGGAGCTATCAATTAATTTAGGGGGGCCAATGCAATAGGTTCATATACCACGAGTTAACTGTCACATTTATAATTGGGAAACTCTACTATTCCTAGTGAGCAAGTCAACAAAGAGGGAAACGCAACCACCCACCTCGAAAAGCGTGCACAATACACCCAGAAAATACCTGCTGTCCTCTAAGCACACCGTCAGCTGAAACAGTATCCTACAACATCACACAAGTGTACACGGTGTAAAAACTACAAGTTCCTAACACATAATTGCCTGTTTTTTACAATCAGCACGCAAAATGAGGAATTTCACCTCTGTCTCGAGCTCTAAAATCTCAAAAAAATCACGGTTGCGTTCATTGCGAAAAGTAGCCCAAAATCGACTCTTGAATCACCTCGATCTGATATTCCTACGCTGAGAAATAATTCGTTGAAGTCGCTGCTGTCGAAAAACCCAAACAACAAAAGAGGGGGTCAAACACCTCGGGATCGTGCCAAGGAATCGGAATCCAGAGAAACCACCAACAACGGAAAACGAAGCCCTACCTCTTAGGAACACACCGGCGAAGAAATCGTCGAAAGAGGACTCCTGTAACTGCGCAGGGGACTCCTCGGACTGAAATGCGACGATAACGGGCCAAGATTGGGAAAAACGAGGCACAACTGAAAATCCGGATCGCCGCTGGTCGAACTACCAGAAAATCTGTGAAAGCATCATGAGGTAGAAAATAAGAAGATGAAAAACTTCTCTTAAGGCCCCTCCCACAGGTTCTCTCTCTATCTCTCCGAAAAATAGAGAAAAAGAAGGAGGGGGGGCCTTTATATAGGCCCACAAAAACAATTGGGATAATTCCCAATATGTCCAGGATTTCGGGCGCAAACAGTGCGGCCCGCCCATTTCGGGCGCGCACAGTGCGGCCGGCCCAGCCATTTTCGGGCGCGCACAGTGCGGCCTGGCCCAAGCCCCGCTCGCACAGCGGATCGGCCGCACCCTTCGCCCGTCCGACCCGCCCCCAGGGCCCGACACGTGTCCGCCAAACAGGCGGCAGCCGTGGGCCCACGGGGAAACGCCACGTGTCCCCCGCAATCAGCAGCGAGGGGGTGGCGCCCGCCTATGGGGCGGCGCCACGTGGCCCACGCGCGCCGTGCCTGACACGGCTGTCGGGCGGCCGCGCCACCCACGTGCGTACGGCCGCAGCCGCGTGGCCCAGCGTGCGCCACGCGCATAAGGGCCACCCAATCCGGGGCCGCCACGTGGCGCGCCCGGTCCACCGTGCACCGCGCACACCCCGCCCCTGCCCGGCTGCCCGCGCATGCCCCCGCGCGCCGAGCGCACTGCACCGGCCCAACCGTGCCTGCCACGTGTCCCGCCGGTCCACCGTGCACCGGCGGCCCGCTCCGTGGACCGAGAGCTGTGCGCCGGCCCAATAAGAGCCTGCCACGTGTCCCAGGCCGGTCCACAGCTCCCCCGTGCACCAATTTGCGCAGAAAACTTCCGGGGGTCCGTTTTTGGGCATCCGGACTCCAAAATAAATAAGTAAATAGCCGTTTTCAAGCGTTTTTCCGCGCTGAATTCAAATACGGCCTCCGATTAGCCTGATTCCACTCTTAAAATTCGACAAAGGCAGCCGAAGGTCAGGCTTGCTCCCAAATCCTCTCTGGTTCCAAACAACAGATCACTTTGACATGTTGGGGCCCCACACACCACTAACAGGTGTTCCCACCCCGAAACAGGGGAAAACACAGGGAAAAGCTGGGACACTACATGCTCGCTCCCGGTAATTCTAGTAGTTTGTTGGGTTCTGTTTCTGAGCCCTGCTCTATCTACAAAGATGAAAATTAATCCTTTTTTCTCCCAGAATAAGCTGCATTTCTCTTGTGGCAACTTCAGAACTTTTTATTACATGTCCTTGCTTATTTTCATATGTTTGATGCGAATAATATATTGGCATCAATCATATGATCAGCTTTAACCTTTTCAGAATTTCTAATTCCAGGTGGGGGTGGTGGTACAGGGTCTAGCGGGCGGACGTGATTGGCAGAGGCAATCCTAGGGAAAGGTCCGTGGGCACCATCCCTGGATCTTGAATTGGTCACCCCTCCAACGGTGGTGGCGTGTGTCCTCGAAGAGACATTGATCTGGTGAAGCAGACACAAATGCTTAATAAGAAGAAGTCTTGATAGATCATATTCTTAAATTTTAGTTTATACTAACATCTGAAATATTGCCCTGCTCAAAGTTGTTATACTTGAAAATAAAATTGTCAATGATGCTCAAGTGTTTTGTTTCAGGTGAAAGGTCTCTATGAAATTTTAGATGAATGCTACGAACCTTTAAACCAACACTTTACAACTGTGGAAAACATGAAGAATGCAGAAACTGCCTCGCATGCAGAGGCATCTGAGTAGATTTACGCAAGATTGTTTCTAATTAAGGTCTGCTTCCTTCCCATGGGCTTCAGCAGTTTCAATTATATTATTTACTGATTCATTTGAATAGTGCTTCTGATTTTCTGTTGTTTCTTCATATTGAATAGATAAATTAGCTGAGCTTAATATTTTTACTTCTTTTTTCCTCACTCTTTTTTCGAATTAAATAAAGAAATTATCTGAGCCTCGCATATTTACTTCCCTTTTTCTTCTCCCACAAAAGAGATTGTCACCCTTGCCTCTACCTGCATATTCTGTATAAACTTTATGGTTTTAATTAAGTTGGCTATTTCTAAATTACAAATTAAGTGGCTGATTTAATTAAGTTGCCACTGCCTACATCTCTACTCTTGATTAGTTTGAGCTCTTTCCGAATTTTTATGCTTCTTTTCTAATAATGTAAATTCTATTTTCGGTGTTCAATTTTCTTTTCCGGGTGTATGATGATACATAAAGAATAGCAACAGTTCTTGACCGGCCTTGGGTGTTGAATTCCTACTTGGTAGCGATGGTGTGCAAGCAAAAAAAAAATGACAGTGTTGGATGGTTGTAAACACTAAATTACAAATTAGTTAACTGGTTTTAACTAAGTTGGTTGTTCCTTTCCTGTTCTCTCGCTTCAGCCTAAGTATTTGTGTTGCCTTTGTGTAAAAATATGGACATTTCTCGGCGACCTTCGGCAACCGGCTGTTGTTTATACAGTGATCCAGCATGAAAAAAAAAGTATTGCTTCCATTCTCTACTCTTTCTTCGATTGAGTTTATATATTATCTGAGCCTCCGATTTTAAAAAAAATTTCCACCCTCCTCTTCTTATGTTTTTACACTTCTGTACTTACTCTGCCTTCTTTGGATTTTAGTTCTAATTGTGTCATTGGATAACTTGAAGTTTTAAAGCATTATGGTTTAAATTTTTACATCGGTTTTCTCTCGGGTGTTGAATTGTTACTTGGGTAGTGATGGTGTGCATGCAAGAAATTGGTAACGTTGGATGGCTGTGAACAACCAACTGTTGACACAACCCATTGCCAATACTCACTACTTATATCGTTTCCTAATGTTGGGTAGTGAATGAAATTTTATTTGGCATATTGTTTTTACATACATGCAGACAAATGTTTATTCCTTTTCTTTTTGCTACCTTCGAATTCCCTCACTCTTAACTAACTTGATTTCTTCCCTCTTATCCCCAAGGTTCCTACTCTGCATCCAAAGGTTCGTACTCGCCTTAGATACCTACACGTGTTCTTCATGAGTATTTTCAAAAAAAATTTCCCTTTGCTCCATGTTTCCTAATGTTGTTGTTTATTATCTTTTAGGTCTCTATTAAACCGATTGGTGAAGTTGCTTTGTTCCCCTTATTCATTTAAATAAATGAAGAAGCAATGCCGTGAAGAGACACATGTTGTCACGCCCCGGGGTCGAAACTGCGACCCGGGCTCGCCAACAGATCCGCCATCTGTACGGAAACTGCCGTACAGACGAAGCATCTACCCTGCAAAAGATCTAAAGCTACACATGTATCAGAGCTGAAAATAAAACTAGTAGCTAACAAAAATCACTGAACATCTGAATAAAATCAAAACCTCAATTCAAGTCTCTCAACTATGAAAACAATATACAAAAAAAATCCTCATCGACCACTCAATATGTCCAGTACAAAAGTAGAATCATAAAACTAATGTGGTACAACTACCTCTGACTCAGAATGCTGGTAAGGAACTACTCGGCCACGTCCTCACCTCGATCAGCTGTCTCCGCGCGAGCAAAGCCGGAACAACAGCCTCAGAAAACCTGTCACCGCAGCGGGTGTGAGATCTACTGCAGAAGGCAGATCTCAGTGGGTACCGTCCCAATATCCACGGTATGCCCACTAAGTCTACTGGAGGCTCAACAGATAGGTATGCAGATAGATAGATAGATAGATAAAAGCTGAAAGGAACTATAGCTATCATGTCTCAATCATCATGCTCAAGAACCTATACTAATGACGAAATGTGCAATACACTCGCTACTGCTAACATGCCTCAGTATCAATGCTCAAAGGAAAAACCATCTAAGACACAATATGTAACTCACTCACACATATCACCTGTAAGATTCGTGAAATTTAAATTCGAAATAAATGAAAGAAAAGAATGGAGTCAAGATGACTCAGAATTAGAAAGAGCACAAATAGCGCAATTGACCTTTTGCTATTGTGTAAATTACACAGTTTACGAGACAGAAATATTGCCTTTCAAATTCGAGCCAAATCTCGAAAATCTGAGATGACCAGTGCGACCGTCTCGTCGAACTGATCGAAAATGATATAAATCAAATTCAGATCCGACGGTCGGATCTTTCAGAAATCAGCGAAGAAGTGGGCGGGACCCGCGACTTAAGTGAATAGTGCTGTGAACAGTGGGTGAATAGTAAACCCTATTTCTAAATCCCCTTAGAGCCAACGTTAGCCAATTCGCTGTCTGGACTCCGATCATAGCAATCCAAGTAGTCGATTTGATCGGTTTCGTCGTTCTGAACGCAATGGCACTGACGGAATTTTCGTTTGATGACCCTAGAGTCTCGAAAAGCGTGATAAACTGTATTTCTGTACAGTGTTTACGGACCGAGAATTTATCCGGGTGTTTTCTCGAAAAACAAAAATCATTACCTAAAAGGTCTCGTCGAGCCGGACGTCGTGGCGAAGTCCATTTTTCGATTCGACGACTAAAATGCCTCGAAAAGCATGAAATACAGTGAAAAATGCTGTATTTTGCACAGGGACCCCTATATTTTATGCTCCGATTTGCGTTGCGGCTGTGTGGTGAGGGACCTAAGTGTGAAATTTAGCTACTGTGAAGGGCTGGGCTCAAAATAGTAAGCTTGAGGGGTTAAAATGCATTTTTGCAATAGGCACTATATAAAGAACCGCTTTGGGTTCGGGTTCTCTAAAACCCCAACCCCGTAGCCTCAGCCCCAGCCGCCAACTCCAACTGCATTCCTTTCCCTCTGCCGCACTTCCCGGAGGTAGCGCACCGGCCGCCGCCTCGTCGCCGGAGAAGGTGAATCAAGAAAACTCCTCCATCTCGGTTGGGAAGGTGAGAGTTTAGCCCCCAGAGACTTTGGGTGGTTCCAAACACCTTCTGAGAGTGTCTCTGTGAAGTTGACACCGAACAAGGTGAACCCGACGTCGGACTCCGCCGAGCGCCGCCGCGGAGGGTTCCTTCTTCTTCCTTCTCTCCGGCGAGGTGAGTTTATGGGAGATTTATGTTTTAAATGGTGCATGGGTGTACCCACTCGTGCCTGACACTGAGTAGGCCGTTCCTGTGAAGTTGGAGCCGTCGCTGTCGTCCCCGTCGCCGGCGAGAGCGTGGGTTGCCGGAATCATCACTTTTGGCCGACGTCGGGCGTCGCCTTCATCCGACCGTTGAAATCGAGATCAGAGCCGTTGGATTTCATCTTCTCGGTGACTGCAAGGAGTCCTGCAAGTTGGTCGCCATCGGTTGAAAATCTGCGCTGCACGGGAAAGCCCTAGAATCGGGTTTTCTTCTCGTTGGCCGAGCTCCGCCGCCGGCGATCGCCGAGGCTCCGCGCGATGGGAAAATCTCTCAGGTATGTTCCTTAGGTGTGTATAATGCTGTTGGTGAAGTTGCATGTGGTTTTAACGTAAGGTTTTGGGTAACCGTAGTTGCACCCCTTAGAAAATCCGAGCTCGGGTGAGCTCCGCCGCCGCGCGTCGCCGCCGCTTTCGGCCGCCGCGTTGTGAACCAGGTAAGTTTAATTGGTCATTTAGAGGTAGCTCTTGTGGTTGTATGGAGCTGTTTATGTAGGGATTTCATCTTGGTGGTTGCACCATTGTTGCATGGCCGAGCTCCTCTCCGGCCGCCGCCGTCGCCCTGGTCGCCGGCCAACCACCCAGGTAACCTCTAAACCCTACCTACTTGTTGTTCATCCATCTTAGAAGGGCCCTAGGTTGCCTCCTTGCTGAGAACAAGCTCGGAACAAAACTTATTTTTGTTTATATAATATGCCCACTAAGTGTTCGATAAAATGCCCCAATGAACCTAAGTTCAGTTTTGGCCATGATCAAAATATGAAAGTTGTTACACACACTCCCTGAGCTTGATGCTCTTCAGATCCAATTTTGGCTGTGTTGATGGTGTGTGGAGCAATGTTGTCGTGTTAGTGAGCGAGGGACTTGGATCTTTTGATCCAGCAATTCTGGGCTGTAAATATGGTGAGCACTGGTTTCCTGGCACTGTCCAGAGACATTTTGATATATAACATTTTAAAATTTTATGTGCGGATTAAAGTTATATTAAAACTAAGCTTATGTGAATAGTTGCCCGTAGTAGCGTTTGGGTCTGTTTGCGAAGCCGCGACAGTGAGCTCTTGGCTAATTTGGGGTCACTGAACGCGATGCTCACATTAGATTTAGGTTTCTATGAGCCGGAGAAACAAAAAATTGCTTAAGGCTATGTTAGAGTAAGTATTACGGCCCGAAGTTTTCCTCGGGTTCCATGCTGCCACAAATGGGTGAGCACGGTGTTCAGCAAGTCGAATGTCACCTACTGGAAGTGACGGTTCGTAAAAATAATGTCCCGATAAAGAGAACGAGCGAAAACTGCTCTCAAAAAGCTATAAAAAGTGCGATTTCTGGAAACCCTAGGGGTCAAAATGCAATTATAGCAATGCGTGCTGTCTAGGGCAGTGTGTAATGATTCCTAAGCTTTTCATTAGGAATCCAACGGCTCCTGTTGAGCGAAAATTGGTTATCGGTCTGAGAATCGGCAAAATCGTCGGTTTAACGGCTTTCGGCGCGAGTTCGCGTACTTCGATGTAAAAGAACAGTTTATAGATGTGGTTATCCGTCCCTGATTAGTATTCGTGATCCAGGTCCTTGCAGTCTGACTCCGGCCCATGAGCCTTCTGTTGGAGTCGTGATCGGCCTACATTCAGGTGGGTTATCTTCGGTCGGGCTTTATCTTTTCGGCCCTCTGTTTGCTTTAGTCCAGTCGGACACTGTTCTTCTATTTAGCCCAGATTATGTTTATGAGCCTTATTCTGTGGATTTAGTATCCTTTGCGTATACCTGGACATATACCTGCTTGATTGGTCATTAGTTAGAGGACAGTTCATTAGCTCATATTTGGACATTTATATCATGCTTGCTTGATCACTACATAGACTTGTTTTATTCAGATTTATATACTTCTTGGATTCCGGGTTTGATGATATGACCTATGATTGATATACAGACATATGCATCCCTATTGGGATTTGCTCAGATATACATACTCCCTTATTGATAGACATCTACCTGGATATTTTTCTGCATACCTGTCGTTTACATTCCAGTATTCAGCACAGTTGGTATCAGGGTCTGATCATGCTTACTATTGCTTCATGTCTATCAGATATTGTATTGCATAATTCAGTATTCTTGCTACTATTCCAGTTATGCATGATAGACTGATTGATATACAGATACCTGCATCCCTGTTGGGATTTTTCCGGCTTTTGCGATTACCTTCGGTTGAGATTCATTTGGCCTTTGCCATTGCATCCCT
>JAQNDB010002317.1:0-37858 GCA_029204045.2 Tillandsia leiboldiana | reverse complement strand
ACAACATTCTACCTAATATGCAGACAAAGTAGTGAATCGGGATAGGAATGCTGCTCTATCTCTCCTGGTCATCCCTCTGAGGCTGTAGGATTGAACATGAACATCCCCTACATAATTTGGAAAAGAATGTCAAGATATATTGTGCATCCTCATCCTTCTGAGCGACTTCCATTTCCATTAATCATCATGAGGATCTTGCAAAAGTTTGAAATTGATATAAGCTCAACATCATATCAATACTGTTGGGGGATGATAGATGAGTCAACGATTGTGAAGTCACTTCACAAATACCACATGTTACTCCGACACCTTCCACTGGAAAGAAACCTTGTGTCGGCACCTCTGCCTCTCCATCTCAACAAACTCCCGGCACACATGATGAGGCATCGGTAACTTCAATTTTCAAGCAACAACTGTAGGTTTTATAAGGATCCACAAGGATCTAAATAGGTACTATCAAACAACTAGAGGGGGGGTGAATAGGTGTAATACTTATAAAACCAAATCTCAGTGCAAAATAAAAACCAATGCGGAAATATAAAACAACACACCGAGATATACGTGGAAACTCCAATCCAGGAGAAAAACCACGGGACCAACACGCAATAACAATCCACTAAGAATAGAAGAATAACAAGGTGATTACCGACTCCACGGACTCAAACCCCTCCTTCAGCTTCTTCGGACCTTGCGCTGACCGGTTGGATATCCACGCAATAACAATCCCTAAGAAAAGAAGAATAACAAGGTGATTACCGTCTCCACGGATTTAACCCCTCCTTCAATTTCTTGGACCTCGCGCTCCACCATTTTGCCCGTCCACTGCTCACGTTCGAATCCACGAACGCACGCTTCGAATCCACGAAACGCCTTTAGCACACCGAATCCACGATGCCACGTCGAATCCACGACGCAAACTCAATCGATAAGAATATTGACTTCGATGGTGATCCTTTGCTTAGATTATCAATGAAGAACCGTAGAAGAAATCTCTAAGCAAAGATTAGATCAATTCGACAAAAGATGTGTTCTTGAAAGAACCATCGAATTGACCTAAAAGAGGCTATAAAGAAGAACGATGAAAACCTAGCCTCTAGGGTTGCTCTCAAGTGTTTTAGAAATTGATCGGCCGTAGCATCCACGTTTTTGAGAAACCCTAAATGTCTATTTATAGTTTAGAAACCTTTGGAAAGAGATAAGAATCAAAAACACACCTTATCTGGAAATTTTCAGGACGGCGATCCGGATCGGATTTACTGCGATCCGGATCGTCGTAACGAGATTGACGATTCCAGAAAACCAAGGGTTCGGGATCCGGATTGCAAGGTCCGATCCGGATCGTTCATGCAATTCAGCAAAGTCCCATGTTCGGGATCCGGATCGGAATGGCCTAGGATCCGGATTGAAATTGCCAATGAACAAGTACCCTTCGGGATCCGGATTGCAAGATCTGATCCGGATCCTGAACATGTCCCATGTCCAGTTTTTGATTTTTATGCAAATAAAAGTTCATCCAAGTGTTTCTACACTATAAGAAAGTATTCGGATCACCACAATTATTTAGTTAAACATACCTGATCCTCTTGAATACTTTCTTCTTGAGATTGATGTAACTGATCCACAATTCTTCAACTTCAATCTTCAAGACTCAAGACACTGAGTGTCAACTTGAGCTCTTGTTAAATCTTCTCTAAGTCTTTGATTGCTGATTGACAATTTGATCCCTTTAAGACTCCGACTCAACTCACTGACTTGACTCACGAAATATGCCAATACCAAAATGCCGTAACAATCTCCCCCTTTGGCAATTTCGTGACAAAACCCAAAAATACATAAAAGCGCTCAAGTCACTCATCTTAAACCAAAAAGTCGAAATTCAATGTTATCACCAAAACATTGATTTTCTTTCCGTGAAAGATCCAATAAATACAAAATTACATTTGAACCAAACAATCCTAGAACATACTCTATGACTTAGGACTTGGAGTCTTAAAAGGATGTAATTCCTGCAAAACAAAACTCCAACCAAATCAAACGTTAGTCGTTAGAAATTAAAATCCTACATTTGATCCGTCTTCCTTTTGGTTCTTTTGTTTTTCGGCTCTTTCGATTTTTCTTTGTCTCCCCCTATCTTGAGCATCTCTAACATGTTCTCCATGTTCTCCATGTTCTTGAGCATCTATGTTCTCCCCCTTTGTGCCCTTTGTGGTACGATCATCATTTTCCGTTCTCCCCCATTTTTCCATTTTCGTTTGTACTCTCTTGATGATCTCATCTCCGTCCTCATTTCTCTTCTCCCCCTTTTTGTCACAAATTGTCAAACAGTGAACATACTAGACAAAAGGAAATCACTAACAACATTAGTTCATAGAGAAAGAGAGATAAAAGCTCAGTTCCGGTATATAACAAAAATGCATATTGCGTACCGGTACCAGAAGGCAAAAATTAAAAAATTCCTTGAAACAAATCCAGATTTTAGAATCTTTTCAAATACCGATTTGTATTCCATCAAGAAATCAATTTAAGTGCTTTAACCAATGAATTAACAAGATGTCATTCAATCCAATTAATTTCACAAAATTAAAAAGATTTACTCCTAAATCATAAAAAACAAAGATAACACCTTATAAACAGTTTTTTCATGTTATATTCATCAAACACAAGTCATCCAAAAATAATCTTGAGATCCAAACTCTATCAAGATGTAACGGATTTACAAAGATGACTTACGGAGATTTCCAAATGACATCAATTCTGAATTCTACCCTTTCAAATTGAGATAAGCACTAAATTACCTAAGGATGGCTCTTTGAGCATCTTTCAACTATCCCACCTTATACCAACCAGGAGATTGTTCAAAATATAAGAAATTTGCATATAAATCTCCAAATGCTTCAACTAAAGATTTTCTCATAAAATATTATCAAGCATCCATTACATGTGGTAGCTTCACACACAAACCGGACGACCGGGGTGGCAGCTCTTTCCTACATGTGGTGGTAGTTTTCACACTCCTTTCGGATGTAACTCTTTCCACATCTTTCATAAATCAATTATTTACCCTTGTAAAACGGCAATCTCTTACGTGAAAGAATTAAATCCCAAATTTTAGTCTATCGGTTGTCTCACATTTATCACAATGAATTCACACAACCGAGATAGATTAAGCATCTAAAGATCACACAAGATTTCTAAAATTTGATGCTTATAATATCAAAAACTCCTATAATGAAGTATCTTCAAGATTATGATTACGGAGTAAAGTTGATAATTCATATAAAATTAAATTGGAGTGAATGAACGTGAAAACCTTTTTATTCAATGCACTTGTTCAGTAAAAACCCTTTTGTTCAAAAACAAAGTATAAAAACGAAGAGCATTGAAAACATGTAATGCAGAGATTCAAAAAAATATGAAAGGAAAACCAATCAAAGCATTACATACAGTCATAAGCTATTTAGAACTTAAGACAAGGAAAGATATCAACTTTCCGAATCCAAAATTGTCGAATTTTGGGTTGTCTTGATTCACTGTGGTCGGGAGTTGATAGCTTGGACTGTTGATCCACCTTAGGTCTTTGCCTCGCAGTGATCCACTTGAATGATTGATGTTGTGGCTCGGACCTTTGGTGGGTTGAGTGAACTCCTTTGACTTGATGTGTCTTTTGATTCCGTTGAGTTCGCTCCGTAGATGAAGTTGCCGAAGGACTCTTCTTTCTCTTTTTCGGGCAATTCTTCACCAAATGTCCTTCAAGTCCACATAGGTGACAAGTTCTTCCTTTCAATTTAGTTGTGGAACTTGAAGCCTTCACAGTTTGGTTCTTTTTAAATCCCAAACCAACCTTGCTTGTTTGACCTAATCCGGACATACACTCAAGTTTCTTGGAACCGGTTGAAATCCTTTGTATGTCGGATTTAAGTTGATGAACTTGCTTGGTCAAGGCTTGGTTGGTGACATGAATTTCCTCAAACTGTTTTTCTAGAAAATCAATCTTGTTAATATGGGAATTAACGATCGTTTCCGATTGATTTATCTTTTCTTGGAGGATTTTATTATTATCCAATAAAAGCTCTCGTTCCTCCTCGAGATCATGAAGTTTGATCTTTAAAACATGATTCTCATCTTGAATCTCAAGTCGTTGCTTCCTCAACTTCTTAATATGCTTGGCCATCTTCTTTGATTCCGTAAGAAGTTGTTGATATGCCTCAACGAGTTCTTCTTCGTCCGACTCCCCCTCACTTGATGACTCTCCGCCGGATGTTGATGTTTCATGCAAAATCAAAGGAATAGAGTCAGTGATTAGAGATGATAAGCAAATATTAGAAGAGGGAATATGAGAGGCATGTAAGGCAACGACTTTTTCCTCTTTACTTGAGGTCGATTCATTAGAAGTAGAATCGTCCCAAGTTTTCGCTTGCAAAGCCTTCTTTTTATATGATTTCGGAGAAGGACATTCCGTTGAAAAATGGTCGTAGCCTTTGCATCTATAGCATTGGATTTTCCCTTCGAAATCATCTTTTTCTTTTTCTTTAGAAGGTTTTGCAAAGCTTTTGAGGTTAGAGGATTTAGAACCCGATGATCCTTTAGATGGTTTCGTGGATGAAGATCCATCGGTTCGATTCTTCCAAAACTTCCGACGAAATTTCTTTACGATCCGCGCCAATTGTTCTTCAAAATCAGCAAAAGTGATTTCATCGTCGGAACTTGATTCGCTATCTTCTTCCTTTGTTGATTTGAATGCAATACCTGTAAGCTTAGAAGAAGACTTGGAAGAAACTTGATTAGTAGGAAAAGTCATTTCATAAGTTTGCAAAGCACCTACTAATTCCTCTACTCTCATCTCATCCGGATGACTAACGGTTTCAATGGCGGTAACCTTTGCCCTGAACCGTTCCGGAAGAGTCCGAAGTATCTTTCTTACAATTCTCGACTCCGGGATCTTTTCTCCTAAATTAGCACAAGTATTGATTACATCTTGAAGTCTAGTGTAATAATCTGTAAACAATTCATGCTCTTTCATATGAATAGAGTCAAATTGACTTGTAAGCATCTGGAGCTTTTGAATTTTTACTAGATTAGTACCCTCATGTGTAATTTTGAGAATGTCCCAAATTTCCTTCGCGGTTTCACACGCGGAAATTCGTGTGAACTCAGTCGAGGAAAGAGAATTAAATAAAGCGTTCATACCTTTTCCATTGTAAGAAGATCTTTCGAATTCCTCTTTGGACCATCTAGAGCGAGGTTTTGGGGTAGTAGAATTTCCTACTTCCTCAACAGGATGCACCCAACCGTATTCCACGGATTGCCATACCCGCTCATCAATTGCGATGAGAAAAGCTCTCATCCGCACTTTCTAATAAGCATAATTAGTCCCATCAAAAAGAGGAGGTCTATAAATATTACCACTTTCACCCGACATGATAGATAAACCTAAAACCCTCTCTGATACCACTTGTAGGTTTTTATAAGGATCCACAAGGATCTAAATAGGTACTATCAAACAACTAGAGGGGGGGTGAATAGGTGTAATACTTATAAAACCAAATCTCAGTGCAAAATAAAAACCAATGCGGAAATATAAAACAACACACCGAGATATACGTGGAAACTCCAATCCAGGAGAAAAACCACGGGACCAACACGCAATAACAATCCACTAAGAATAGAAGAATAACAAGGTGATTACCGACTCCACGGACTCAAACCCCTCCTTCAGCTTCTTCGGACCTTGCGCTGACCGGTTGGATATCCACGCAATAACAATCCCTAAGAAAAGAAGAATAACAAGGTGATTACCGTCTCCACGGATTTAACCCCTCCTTCAATTTCTTGGACCTCGCGCTCCACCGTTTTGCCCGTCCACTGCTCACGTTTGAATCCACGAACGCACGCTTCGAATCCACGAAACGCCTTTAGCACACCGAATCCACGATGCCACGTCGAATCCACGACGCAAACTCAGTCGATAAGAATATTGACTTCGATGGTGATCCTTTGCTTAGATTATCAATGAAGAACCGTAGAAGAAATCTCTAAGCAAAGATTAGATCAATTCGACAAAAGATGTGTTCTTGAAAGAACCATCGAATTGACCTAAAAGAGGCTATAAAGAAGAACGATGAAAACCTAGCCTCTAGGGTTGCTCTCAAGTGTTTTAGAAATTGATCGGCCGTAGCATCCACGTTTTTGAGAAACCCTAAATGTCTATTTATAGTTTAGAACCTTTGGAAAGAGATAAGAATCAAAAACACACCTTATCTGGAAATTTTCAGGACGGCGATCCGGATCGGATTTACTGCGATCCGGATCGTCGTAACGAGATTGACGATTCCAGAAAACCAAGGGTTCGGGATCCGGATTGCAAGGTCCGATCCGGATCGTTCATGCAATTCAGCAAAGTCCCATGTTCGGGATCCGGATCGGAATGGCCTAGGATCCGGATTGAAATTGCCAATGAACAAGTACCCTTCGGGATCCGGATTGCAAGATCTGATCCGGATCCTGAACATGTCCCATGTCCAGTTTTTGATTTTTATGCAAATAAAAGTTCATCCAAGTGTTTCTACACTATAAGAAAGTATTCGGATCACCACAATTATTTAGTTAAACATACCTGATCCTCTTGAATACTTTCTTCTTGAGATTGATGTAACTGATCCACAATTCTTCAACTTCAATCTTCAAGACTCAAGACACTGAGTGTCAACTTGAGCTCTTGTTGAATCTTCTCTAAGTCTTTGATTGCTGATTGACAATTTGATCCCTTTAAGACTCCGACTCAACTCACTGACTTGACTCACGAAATATGCCAATACCAAAATGCCGTAACAACAACAACGCCTTTTTCTTGAACAGGAACAAATCACCAAGGAACAGCGGCGTATTTCAGAGGAGCTTGAGATCATTACGGCCTCCCAGATAACGTTGACTAAGTCAGTCACTTCGATGAAGAAATTCATGAAAACAATGTTCTCGAAGATGGGATACAGTGTTTCAGTTAGACCGACTCGGATGATTAATTAATTTGTGCCTCACGTTCTTTCTTATTCTTTTGCGCAGGATTTTAATCTTTTTGTGCAGGATTTCAGTTTTTACGTTTTTAATGTTCTCTTCTTACTTTGCTTTAGTTTTTAGTTCTCAGGTTTTTCTTGATTTTGAACTTCTTAACTCTCCTTAAATTTTGAATTTTTGGCTTCGTTTGTGACAAAAAGGGGGAGAGAGTTTAGAGTGAGTTTAGAGTGAACTTTGTGAGAACTTTGACTTTTGGTGAGAACTTTGAACGAACTTTGACTTTGGTGAAAGGTAAGTTTCACAACTTCTGGGTTTATCTTGTGAATTGTTGCATGTCCCTACTAACTATTCGACTAACTATTTGGACATGTATTATTACTAACAAGTTATTTAATTACTAACAAAGCAAAGTTATGACATTTGGAATCTTATTGCTTAGAAGATATGTCAATGTTTGATTGTGATCTTATTACATATCTGAATTACTGAATGTCATGGTGAGCATAAACTCTATCTCTGTTAGGTTTTGAATGCTAAATATTCTTGAGGTATCTAACGATCTCTTTTTGTCAAGAATGATTTCTTTTTGCAGAGAGTGCAGATGTCTAAGTCTAGAGTCTGTTTTAGGAGTTTATCTCATGTATTGGATCTCCATTGTAAATTTTTGTTGTATGGTGATAGCAACAAAAATATCTTTTTGAATTTTCTTTAGTGGATCTGTGTTTTGTCACGAAACCGCCAAAGGGGGAGATTATTACGGATTTTGTTTTGGCGCATTTCGTGAAAGTGTTAAGTCTTGAAGATTGAAGATGATTGAAGTATGGATTATATACCTCAATCTCAAGAAAGAAGAATTCAAAAGGATCAGGTAAGTTTAACTAAAGATCTTTGGTGATCTGAATACTTCTTGTAGTGTAGAAACACTTGGAAGAATTTTTTATTGCATAAAAATCAAGAACTGGACATGGGTCATGTTCAGGATCCGGATCAGACAGTCCAATCCGGATCCCGAAGGGTGATTGTTCATTGGCAAATCCGATCCGGATCATGGCCATTTCGATCCGGATCCCGAACATGGGTATTTGCTGTAATACATGAACGATCCGGATCGAGCAATCCAATCCGGATCCCGAACCCTGTTTTCTGGAATTGCTTGACTCGTTACGACGATCCGGATCACAGTAAATCCGATCCGGATCGCCGTCGTGAAAATTTCCAGAAACGGACAGTTTTTGATCCTTATCTTCTTCCAATGGTTTCTAACCTATAAATAGACCCTATGTTTCTTTTTCTAGGGTTAATCCACATAAATCCAAATAGCCGTCATATTCAAAGATCATCTTTTATACGGCCTAAGATCCACATATAGAGAAGAAAGGAAATCATAGATTCTATCTTATGTTTCTTCATCTATATTGATTAGTTTGATTCTAGGTTTTCATACTCACATTTTGAGTTGAATCAAACTAATGAATACTTAGATGGTATTTCGTATCTATCTTTGATCTAAGTATTCGGCGGATCATCACCACCCAAAAACAACGATTTTCCCAAAATCGGCGCGTGGCCTTGTGGATTCAAGGTGCAACCGCTCTCGTGGATTCGGAGCGAGGTACGTTCGTGGATTCGAAGCGTACTACTGGGTGAAGACCGTGGATTCGGTCAGACGTCGTGGACTCGACGTTGGACGCCGTGGATTCGGCGTTGGACGCAGATCGTGGATTCGAGACGCGTTGCGGAGCGAGCGGAGAAGATCAACTAGGAGCGTATGGAAAAGGTTGAGTCGTCTGTGAGTACGGTATATCACCTTGTACGTGTTTAATTCTAGTGGATTTCACCGTGTTATCGGTCCCGTGGTTTTTTACTCCGGTTTGGAGTTTTCCACGTAAAAATCTTGCGTGTTTATTTATATTTCCGCATTAGGTTTTTATTGCGCAATAATTTTCTGAGTGTTTATTGTTTACACCTATTCACCCCCCTCTAGGTGTTTTTTCCCCTATTTAGATCTATTATTACATATAACCCAACAAGTTCCTCTTTGAGCTCCGGTAGATCCGGCACACAGATTCGTCCTCGAAACCGTATCGTGCCATCGGAGCTTACTGCGAAATCGCCCTCCTGGTCGGCGGTTATCCTGCCTCGCACCAGCTGGAGTTGGTCATCGGTCGATTGCCCCTCAAGAATCCTGTCCAGCAGGATGGGCTTGACCACTAGAGTCAGAAGTTGTGCGACCGTACCCGCCGGTACCACTTCCAGTCTTAACCGCGAAAACTCCGCAATCAGACGTTCTTGCTGGGTGATAGCATCTACACCTGCTTCCTCGGCCTGCCCTTTGCGACTCAAGGCGTCGGCTACCACATTTGCTTTTCCCGGATGATAGTGGATCGTCATGTCGTAGTCTTTCAGTAGCTCGAGCCACCGCCTTTGTCGCAAGTTTAGCTCCTTTTGGGTGAAGAGGTACTTGAGACTCTTATGATCAGAGTACACGTTGCAGTGTGCTCCATACAAGTAATGTCTCCATAGCTTGAGGATGAACACAACCGCTGCGAGCTCCAAATCATGCACGGGGTAATTCCGCTCATAATCCTTGAGTTGCCTTGACGCATAGGCTATAACCCTTCCCCGTTG
This sequence comes from Tillandsia leiboldiana, assembly GCA_029204045.2. Taxonomy (NCBI): domain Eukaryota; kingdom Viridiplantae; phylum Streptophyta; class Magnoliopsida; order Poales; family Bromeliaceae; genus Tillandsia; species Tillandsia leiboldiana. The sequence continues at coordinate 28,219 of JAQNDB010002317.1, read as the reverse complement.
CATAAGCACTCCTCCCAGTCCGTTCCGCGACGCATCGCAAAATACTTCATAATCCTCCCCCGGTTCTGGTAAGGCGAGAATCGGGGCCCGCGTCAATCTATCCTTGAGCTCTTCGAAACTCCTCTGGCACTGATCCGTCCAGATAAACTTCTCCCCCTTTCGAGTTAAACGATTCAAGGGGGTGGCTATCTTAGAGAAGCCCTCCACGAAGCGCCGGTAATACCCGGCTAATCCCAGGAAGCTTCGAACCTCCGTCACCGTTGTCGGTCGGTGCCAGTTCGTCACCGAGTCTATCTTCCTTGGGTCCACCGCGACTCCGGACGCCGAGACTACGTGCCCCAAGAAATCCACCTTACGGAGCCAAAACTCATACTTTTTGAGTTTGGCGTAGAGTTTCTGTTCCCGTAAGGTCTGGAGGACTGTGCGCAGATGTTCTTCATGTTCCTCATCTGTACGGGAATAGATGAGGATATCGTCGATGAAGACCACCACGAATAAATCTAGGAAAGGTTTGAACACCCTATTCATCATGTCCATGAATACTGCCGGGGCGTTAGTGAGCCCGAAAGGCATCACTGTAAATTCGTAGTGGCCATAGCGAGTCCGGAAGGCCGTCTTGGGGACGTCCTCCCCTTTAACCCTGAGCTGATGATAGCCTGACTGTAGATCAATTTTTGAAAACACCGTTGCCCCTTGCAGTTGGTCAAATAGGTCGTCGATCCTTGGCAGGGGGTACTTATTCTTAATGGTGGCCTTGTTTATTTCCCGGTAGTCTATGCACAACCGGAGGCTTCCGTCCTTCTTCCTCACGAACAGGACGGGCGCGCCCCATGGTGATGCGCTTGGTCTGATAAAACCTTTGTCCAAAAGGTCTTCCAGCTGTGCCTTGAGTTCTTTCAACTCAGCGAAGGCCATCCTGTACGGTGCCATGGTGATGGGCTTGGTGCCGGGGAGTAGTTCAATAGGGAAGTCAACTTCTCGTTCGGGCGGCATCCCAGGGAGTTCCGCCGGAAATACATCCGGGAAATCCCTTACGACTGGGATGTCATGCCTAACCTAGATTATGGACCCACGCGACCAAACGATCTCTTGGGTCCTTAATCGCTGGGTAGAGGGGTGGGGCCCATCTATTCCTTACGTGACCCCTAACAGGTCTCACTAAGTACAATAGGGTCTCCTATACTCTGATCCCTCACGGCGAGCTCGGGTAATGGCGAAACCCCGCTCCACAATAGTGGCCCTATCCACCACTTCTCGAAACGTGCGCAAGTCCGCCGCCTGGACTATTTCGAAAACGTCGCTCCGTAGCCCGTCCACGAAGAGGCGAGCCTTGTGGGGTTCGTCCCGTATGACAAACGGAACGCGGTTAACTAGTCTCGCGAACTCCCTTTGGTATTCCACGACCGAACGATTTCCTTGCCTAATGTTCCTAAGGTCGTCCTCCAGTTGCCGCTTGACGCTATTGGAAAAGAAGGCGCCAAACAATTCCTCTCTAAAGGCTGACCACGACGGTAGTGGGGCATCGGTGGACGGGTCCGGACGTACGGTCTTCCACCAGATGCGTGCGTTCCCTTCAAGGAAGTGAACAGCTAAGGGAACCCGCTCATGCTCCTCCATCAGTAGATCTTCAAAGAGTTTTTCCATAGTATCTACCCATTTCTCGACGACCCAAGGGTCGGTCGTTTCCCCCTCGAAGGTGGGCGGGTCGTGCTTCTTAAACTCCGTCAAATTTGTCCTGACCCTCTCCCGTTCAGTTCGCTGATCCATAAATCCCCCTACCGCGGCGGACCCCCCGAGAACAGGGGTCGTCCCTGCTTCCCTTGCTGAGTCGCCCACTGTCGCACCCGGCACGGGCCCTGAAGCCGTTGGGGTGGGCATATCCCCCGGGGCTGCGGCCCGTTCCGCCGACACGCCCGTCACCGAAGTCTGATGGGGTGCGGTCGCAGTCACGCCACCCACTTCTGGCGGTCCCGTAGTGGGGGCGGCCGTGTCGGGCGGAGGGGTCGGGGCATGCTCCGCTGACGCTGTCGCCTGTCGCTGCGTCAGTTGACGAACCTGCTCTGCCAACGTCGCTAAATGTCCGGCCATTTCTCGCAACTGCCATCGGAGAAACTGATTCTCCGCGGCTGTAGTGATCCGGCCTTTCGGGGTATTTTTGACTTACATGTAGTCATTTAAGCCTTTAAGTGAAATAAAATTATTCGATTCTTAAAAGTTGGCCGGTGTGTGGTGCTAGTATTTTTCTGCGATAGAGCGCGGAAAATGATGACCGATGGTGCGATCGGATCTGAAATCCGATATCGGGATCTCCCGGAACGGAATTCTTAGTGATGCGGTGATTAGTCATGCATCGAAATCCGTGCAAAATATCCTGCATGTTTTTCGAGGAAAAGGTTGGTTTATCTTGTGCGATTATTTAGTTAGAGAGTTAGTTATTCGGTTACGTGTATTAAAAGGTGGGTTTATCTCGTGCGATTAATTAGTTAGAGAATTAGTTATTCGGTTACGGGGATTACAAGGTGGGTTATCCCGTAGGAATAATTAATTAAGGAATTAATTAATTGGTGACGAAAATTAAAAGGTGGGAGTTTATCTCGTAGGAATAATTAATTAAATAATTAATTATCCGGTGACGGAAAATAGAATTTTCTTACGTACGAGTTGGAAACTAAATAAATTAATAATAAGAGGATAAATAAACCCCTTACCGGAAGGAAAACCCTAATTTAAATTACCGCCTCCTCAAACCCTTCCCTCTCGTGCATACCGAAAACCAAAGATAAGAGAACCCTAACCGGAGGAGAGGAGAAGGAAAGAAAAAGAAAGCGGAGGAACCCGATCGCCCCGATTGACGTCCGGAGACCGGAGAACGAGACGCCATCATCTACGGGGAGCGGATCCGGATCTCCAACGCCGCGAGAACCAAGATCGGTTCTTTATTTCCGATAGATTGAGGTTAGTGGTCGTTAATCCTTTCGTAAAATTAATCGGGGGTTTTTCGTGTTTTTGTAAGGTCGTTTTAATCTGTACATCGATCACGGATTTTTGTGGGTTTTGATCAATGTTTTATTCTCGTTCTTGATCGGGTGTGATCGATGATTTTTATCGGATTTAATCGGTGGTCTTTAATCGATCCTTTGATTGACTTTCTGATCGATGTTTTGGTTGTTCGTCGATCGTTGGTTAGTCGTTACATTTATCCCGTATTTATTCGGGAATTTTTGGGGGTGTTTGGTAAGATCATAGTGGGTTAACAGGAGGCCGCCGCCGCCGTTTTTAAACGGGAGGCCGCCGCCACCGTTACCATGATTGCGGGGTCTTCGCCGGAGTCCCACGGGAGCGAAAACGGGGAAGAAATCGCGAAACGGGAGCGAAAACGGAGGAAGAAACGCGGAATTAGGGTTTACTGTTCCTGCCGTACAGCCGCGGTCCACGGGCTGAGGCGTGCACCCGGCGCACACCTCGCGGCGCGGAAGCCGCAGACCCGGTGCACGCTTCGCAGTGCACCGGCCCCGCCCGCAGGAGCGGTCCACGTTCAGGCGTGCGCCCGGTGCTGGCGCCGCGACCGGAAGCTGTGAGCCCGGTGCACGCTCGGGTTGTGCACCGGCCCGGCCCGAAACGCGCGGCGCACGCTTCCTGCGTGCACCCGGCGCATGCCGCAGTCGCCTGTCGCCGTAAACCCGGTCCACGGTTGCCCCTGTGCACCACCCGACAGCCCAAAGTTCGGTGGCTCCGTTTTGGTCCGTTTTTCCACCGTTTTGAGCGCCGTCTTCGCCGTTGGGATCACAATCTCCGCGGTTTTCTTGGCATGGCCACTTGGGATCTTTTTGGTCACTATTTTATTATGTCGGGTGCTAATTTCGCCGACGCTCCGCGCCTCGACGAAATCGTCGGGGGCGCGCCGTCGGGTCTCTTTTCTCATCATTTCCGCCGTCGGGGCCTTCTTGGTTTTAACCATTGATGTCCCGAGTGGGCTACCGGTTGAGGATTGAGTTTTGTTGGATTTCCGTTAGCGGTTTTGGGTTCCGACGGAGTTCGCGACGAAATAGTCGCGGTCCGGTTGTTGTTAGTCTCTGATGTTACCTGATTAGGGTAAGGTGTTAATTTGTGCCTTTGGTTGTTCCGTTAGGCCGCGTGAAGTTCCGATTGCTTAAGAGGGTCTAGGGAGCGGTCGTATATCTTCATTCCAGGTGGGTACGGTTGCTGTAAATGCAACCAGTGCAGTAAGTGCATCTATCGTCATTAAAATGCTCTTAATTTATCTAACAAAGTAGATGTACAGTTTAACCTTTCGCATAATTGTGTTTTTAGCTAACAATTGAAGGAGCTACGGTCGCGGTGCTCACTACACGCCAATCTCGGCAAATCCGTATTCGGATGCTGCACGTACACAGGCGGATTGGCCTCCGCATGGGTGTACTTTTCCGGAGAAGTGGTCTCTTTTGACCCGTGTTCCTCACAAAGGGGTGGGAGCCGTGAGGACCTCTTCGCGCCCGCTGAAAATAGCACACCAGCACCGCGAAGAGGTTAAATGCATCAAAAATGTGTTTGCGCACGAGGGGAGACTTTAGTCTCTCCGACAGATACTCTGGGGTTGGTGCCCAACTTAATTGATAAATCTGGGGTTGGGGCCCAGCTTAATATGTGCAGGGTTTTAGCGAAAGGTTCCGGTGTATTCGGTTTGCTCCTTATTTCCTTATTTGACATTAGACATCTACTTTGTTTGTCACTGACATTACCCACTCCGTGACAGGTGTTACGAGGTGCGTTAGCCGGGAGGGCGGTGAGACTGCGTCGCGAGGACCGTAGTCAGGACACTTGGTTTTTATTATCTCATTTCTCTTATGCTTTAATTAGTTAATTTGCTTGTGGGTCGTATTATTCGTGGACATGTATTACTTAGCGCTGTGGATGAGGTGTACTTTTATATTTCGATTCTTTTAGTGATGTTTTCTTACGCGGCACGTTTTCATGATAAACCAAATGATTTCGAAAATGTTTTCTCAAAACGAAGTGCCGTGTGGGCACGGGTTTTACAACCGCTGGCTTTATCCTTTCTAAACACTGATGCCGCTTTAATATTCCGCTTGACGATGTATGTCTATTGTATGGTTGATGGTTGGTGTTTGATGTATGTTGTTGTAAATGAGACGCCGTGCATATACAAAGTAGACTCTGTCCGTGGGCAGGGAGAATTTGTGTATGTGGCGGTCTGGCACGCACCGGGGATGAGGTTTAAAATACCTTGTTAAGAAGAAAAAAAAAATGATACACGCAATTTTCCGCTTTGATAGACTCAAAAACCCCCGGGGGCGTGACAGCGGCGGCCGGGGCCGCATCGTCTGCACCTGCGTTCTCGGTAGATGACCTAGTCCGGGCCATCGTCTGCTGAAATTAAAGAAACCGCGTTAACCCTACATTATCACCCTAGCACCTGGACTTACAACGCACTTACATTAAACCCCGTTTCCCCGTACTCTCACGTACTACCGCACCTATACCTTGGTTATCTTGTGTCCCAATTTGCTTGTGGAATCATACACTGTGGATGTGGATCTCCGACTACTGTGGTTATGGTTGTTTTTCTCTGATACCATATAATCTGTCACGCCCTGGGAGGTCTTAGTATAAGCGGAAAAACGTGTATTATATTTTTTTTCTTCACACGTGAAGATCAACCTCGCCCCCGGTGCATGACAGACCGCCACATATACAAATTCACTCTACAATCGGACAGAGTCTCCTTTGTATATGCACGGCGTCCCATTTACAATACCAACCATCAACCATACAGTTGTCATCGAACATAGAGCAGGAGAAGTAATTACCTACGGTTTTGCAAACGGCGTCCACTCGACACCCAATTTTTAAAACAGTTACACATCCAAACAAGAGAGCGGCGACATCGTTTAGAAAGGATAAATCCAGAGGTTTACAAAATCTGTGCCCACACGGCACTCTGCTTTTGAAAACGTTTTCGCAATCATTTTTATGATGATAAAAACATGCCGCGCCCGAAATCACGAAAGTATGTCTAAACCGTAATAGTACATCCAATCCACAGTGCTAACTATAACTAATATGATCCACAGATGCAAATTAAACTAACAGTAGTTAAGAAAGAATTGAGATAAATCCAAGGAGCAACGAGTAGAAAGCCTCCTACGACTACGGTCCTCTCGACGCAGCCTCACCACCGTCCCGACTAATGTCCCTAGTCAAACCTGTCACGGAGTGGGTAAAGTCAGTGACAAATAAAGTAGATGTCATAACAATTAACTTTGAATTAAAAACAAACCAATTATACCAGAACCTTTCGCTAAAACCCTGTTACAAAAATAAGCTGGGCCCCAACCCCAGAGTACCTGTCGGAGAGACGGGAGTTTCCCCTCGTGCACAGTCACATTACCCCTTTGATGCTTTTAACCTCTTCACGGTGCTAGTGCGGCGCCCTTAGCTGGCGTGAAGAGGTCCCCACCCCATACACGTGAGTCACACGGGTCACTCGGACCACTTCTCCGGAAAAGTACACCCATGCGGAGGCCAATCCGCCTGTGTACGTGCAGCATCCAAAACCGAAATTGCCGATGTCGGCGTGTAATAAGCCTCGCGACCGCAGCAGCCACAATTATTAAATAAAAGTATTCATGCGAAGGTATAATAGTCCATCTACTTTATTAGACAAGTTAACGAGCCTTTTACGATGATATGGTGCACTTACTGCACTCGTTGCACTTATAGCAAGGGTACCCACCTGGTTGCGAGGGGATCGGAGCACCCGGATCTTTCGCACACTCCCGTTGCGTATCTGGACCTAAGAAGAGTCCATAAGGGTAACCAAAATCAGTACCACGCATTAACACTACAAAACGAAAGCCCGACATTACCCGTCCGACGGAAACCCAAGGAAACCGTCAAACCCATCGGTCGACGGATTTCCCCCACTGTAGTGATCCGGCCTTTCGGGGTATTTTTGACTTACATGTAGTCATTTAACCCTTTAAGTGAAATAAAATTATTCGATTCTTAAAAGTTGGCCGGTGTGTGGTGCTGGTATTTTTCTGCGATAGAGCGCGGAAAAAGAAGGCCGACGGCGCAATCGGATCTGAAATCCGATATCGGGATCTCCCGGAACGGAATTCATAGTGATACGGTGATTAGTCGTGCATCGGAATCCGTGCAAAATATCTTGCACCCGTTAGAGATAAGGTGGTTTATCTCGTAGGGGATAATTAATTAGTTAATTAATTATCCGATGACGGAAAATAGAATTCTCTTACGTACGAATTAAAGAGGAAATTAATTAAAGATAAAGTACGAATTATATAAGGGATCCCGATTACCGAAAAGAAAAGAAAAGAAAAATAAAAACCCTAATCGGAGAGGAGAGAAAAAGGAAAAGACGGAACCCTAACCGGAAGAAAGGGAAAGGAGAAAGAGAAGGAGCCCGATCTTCCCGAACATCGAACCGAAGGCAAGAACGCGACCGGACAACCGTCCCGTCGATCTTCGGTTAGTAAAATAGTTGTTATAATTTATTTGGGATTTTTCCGTCGTCTCTTTTGTTTGAGTTCTTGGTTTCTCCGTCGTATCCGTCACCGTCGCCGTCGTCGTCATCATGCTAGGGCACGGAACGGACGGCGGAGACGCGCGGTGCCGCTAGGGCATCGCGCAGAGGGGAGTCGCGGGCGGCACCCATGCGGACCCGCTACCGCGCGGGCACCGCATGGGCGCCGCGCGGCCACCGTACGGACAGCACCCGCGCGGGCATCCCCGCGCGCGGGTGCCGTGCGGGGCCGCACCCGCATGGCCGCCACACGGACAGCACCCGCACGGGCAATCCCGCGCGCGGGTGCCGTGCGGGGCCGCACCCGCATGGGCGCCGTGTGGCCGCCGCACGGACAGCACCCGCGCGGGCAATTCCGCGCGCGGGTGCCGTGCGGGGCCGCACCCGCATGGGCGCCGCGCGGCCGCCGCGCGGGCAGCACCCGCACGGGGCACCACGCCGCGTCGGCGTCGCCCGCGGAGACACGCCGCGCGGTTCCGAACCGCGCGGGGCTCCGGCGGACGACGACGGCGCCGCGGGATTTCCGTTTCGTCAACCCGGACGGTGTTGGACTTTTCCGTCGAAAAGAGTAAATTGGGTCTTGTGTTTTCGGATGTTAGTACACGCTTTTGACTATAGTTATCCTTGCGGACTTTCTTTAGGTCCAGACGCGCAGCGGGGGTGCGCGAAGGATTCAGGTGTTCCAATTTCTCTTCAAATAGGTGGGTACGGTTGCTGTAAATACAACCAGTGCAGTAAGTGCATCTATCGTCGTTAAAATGCTCTTAATTTATCTAACAAAGTAGATGGATAGTTTAACCTTTCGCATAATTGTGTTTTTATCTAACAATTGAAGCGGCTACGGTCGCGGTGCTCATGACACGCCGATCTCGGCAAATCCGTTTTCGGATGCTGCACGTACACAGGCGGATTGGCCTCCGCATGGGTGTACTTTTCCGGAGAAGTGGTCTCTTATGACCCGTGTTCCTCACAAAGGGGTTGGTGCCGTGAGGACCTCTTCGCGCTCGCTGGGAATAGCACACCAGCACCGTGAAGGGGTTAAACGCATCAAAAAGGTGTTTGCGCACGAGGGGAGACTTTAGTCTCTCCGACAAATACTCTGGGGTTGGTGCCCAATTTAATTGATAAATCTGGGGTTGGGGCCCAGCTTAATATGTGCAGGGTTTTAGCGAAAGGTTCCGGTGTATTCGGTTTGCTCCTTATTTCCTTATTGATATTAGACATCTACTTTGTTTGTCACTGACATTACCCACTCCGTGACAGGTGTTACGAGGTGCGTTAGCCGGGAGGGCGGTGAGACTGCGTCGCGAGGACCGTAGTCAGAACACTTGGTTTTTATTATCTCATTTCGCTTATGCTTTATTTAGTTGATTTGCTTGCGGGTCGTATTATTCGTGGACATGTATTACTTAGCGCTGTGGATGAGGTGCACTTTTATATTTCGATTTTCTTGGTGATGTTTTCTTACGCGGCACGTTTTCATGATAAACCAAATGATTTCGAAAATATTTTCTCAAAACGAAGTGCCGTGTGGGCACGGGTTTTGCAACCGCTGGTTTTATCCTTTCTAAATACTGATGCCGCTTTGATATTCCGCTTGATGATGTATGTTTATTGTATGGTTGATGGTTGGTGTTTGATGTATGTTGTTGTAAATGAGACGCCGTGCATATACAAAGGAGACTCTGTCCGTGGGCAGGGAGAATTTGTGTATGTGGCGGTCTGGCACGCACCGGGGATGAGGTTTAAAATACCTTGTTAAGAAAGAAAAAAATGATACACGCAATTTTCCGCTTTGATAGACTCAAAAACCCCCGGGGGCGTGACACCCGCGCAGCCGACTGAACCCATGCGGCGGCCCTCCGCGGGCAGCGCCCGCGCGGGTGTGGTCCGCGCGGCACGCACACGGGTGCGGGCCCGCGCGGCGCCCGCTCGGTGCCCCGCGCGGGTGTAATCCCGCGCGGTGCCCGCGCGGGTGCGATCCGCGCGGCGCCCGCGCGGGTACGATCCGCACGGCTCCCATTGTTGCCGCCCGCGCGATGCCCTAACGGCATCGCGCGTCTCCGCCGCCCGTGTCGTGCCCTAACTCGCGCAACGACGGCGGCGGTGGCGGAGATGACGAAGACGACTGAAACCCTAAACAAGAACTTAAAAGAAGATCCCGAAAAACCACAACGAGGATTCACTCACCAAATTAATCCACGGGGACGACGTCCGATCGCGCTCTTGTCTCCGGCTCGTTGTTTGGGGTGATCGGACTCCTTCGTTCCCTTCCTTTTCTCCTTTCTTTCCTTCGGCTAGGGTTCCGTCTTTCTTTTTTTCTTTCTCTCTCGCGTTCTTTCTTTTCGGCTAGGGTTTCTTTTTTTTTTTTGAAAGTGAATTCCTTTCGTACGTATTAATTCAACCCCTTTTAAATCCTAGTCGCCGATTAATTAATTTCCCAAATTAATTAATCATAGGAAATAAAAATCCCAAATTTAATTGCACATAACCGATTAATTAATTCCTAAATTAATTAATCACACGGAATATCCAGATTTCCCTAAAAAGCATGCCGGATATTTTACGCGGATTTCGATGCACGCCTTAAGTCATCGCGATCTTAAAAACCCCATTCCGGGAGATCCGTACATCGGATTCCCGATCCGATCGCGCCATCGGTCTTCATTTTCCGAGCCCTTCGACGGAAAAATACCCGCACCGCACACCGACCGAGTTTCAAACGTTAAATAATTTTATTCACTTAAGGGCATAAATAATTAACATGTGAGTCACAATTAGCCGTAAAAGCCGAATCACTACAGCTGTAGAGTACCTCCAGCTTTTCTTGTTTAGTTGTTCTGCATTGTTATCTTATGCCTCTAGTAGACTTAGTGGGCAGACCGTCGGGCTTGGTGGCTGTACCCACTGAGAACTACTTGTTATTGTAGTTCTCACACCCGTTGGGGGTTCTCCCTCTCCTTTTTCTTTCCTCTCCTTTGTTTTGCAGAGTCATCTGTGGGAGATGCTGATTCTGCTGTTGCTGTTCGAGGCGAGGGAGTCGCGAGCTAGATCCCTACCTGTCTTTGGAGAGTAGCTGTACCCCCACATTAGAGACTTATAGTGCAGTCTGTAGATTAGTTTTATTTTTACCTTTGAGAGATTATTATAGTGAGGATGACTTGTATTGAGAGCCTGTACACTGATGTATTATTCATTTCAGGATTACCTCCTGTTGAGCTCTGAGTTTTGTATTTGAGGAATATTGTATGATTATCATTTATGGGAGGTGCACTTTGTATCTTTATTTTCCAGTTGTACAGATGATTGGTTTTAATTTTACAGCAGATTTATCTTATAGCTCTGATATCTGTTAGTTGTAGTACATTTTCTTGCAGGTTAGACGCCTCGCTTATGCGGGGTTTTGCATAGGCGGCGGATCTGTTGGCGGGCCCGGGTCGCAGTTTCGACCCCGGGGCGTGACACTTTTCCTTCTTCTTTTTTAATGGCTTTTTATCATCAGCTTCTGTCTTTTCACCCAGTATCCCGAAAAGTTTCTCATCAATTACTTCCTGCCAGAGAAGGAAAAAGTACATATAAAACCTAAAAAAAATATTAGAATTTTTTTTGCAGACTATTCCTTTAGAGTGTTTTTTTTTTCCTTCTTGGCACCTTCACAATTTTTGCATCAGCCCATGGGTGTCGCTTTCTAACCTGTCCACACAAGTTGCCTACTGGAGTAAAAAAAAAAAGAGGTGAGAAATGAGCATCAACATTAGAGAACTGGACATAATATTAAACAAGAAAAAAAATTGACCATTGATATGGTAACGCTGCTCCAATATTGCATTCATATTCTCCTCTAGGACTGCAGTAACAGTTGATTGAATTTCTTTCATAGAAATATCGACACCTGCAAGCATAAAAAATTATCTGCCTACTGAACTTTGAACAACACAAACAAATCCGAAATTTCTAGCTGTACAAGGATTACGACAGAAAAGCATGGCAATTCCAGTTCCAAATATTAATAAGTTTATGGATGTTTTGGTGCCACACATGAAAAATGAAAAAGGCGTGAGAATTTGTAACAAACAAGCATACCTACGCCACAAGCTTCATCAAATTTCTCCACAGAAAAAGATTCTGGACCTACATTAGAAAGAAATGAGAGAGCAGCATCTAACTGCGCCGAGTTCTTAATCTGGAAAATACGTGTAAAAATTATATTAAAAAATAGGCTAAATTACAGAAAACCCCCTCTGTAATATTCCACTTTTCCACTTTACCCCCGTCTTTTAAAAGTCGACAATCTGCCCCCTTATAATTACCGAAATGTGCATTTATCCCCCCGCCGTCACGATTCCGTGAGTGAGCCGTCAGTTTTTTTGAAAATATAATTCAATATACCTAAAATACCATTGGGAAATATCCTTAAAAAAAAAACAACAGAGGGAGAGAGCTCCTCGTCGTGCAAAAAAAAAAAAGGGAGAGAGCTCCTCGTCGAAAAAAAAAAAAAAAAAACACAGAGGGAGAGAGCTCCTCGTCGTGCAAAAAAAAAAAAAATAAAATAAAAAAAGAGTGAGAGAGCTCGTCGGAAAAAAAAAAAAAACAGAGGGAGAGAGCGCTTCTCGTCGTGCTCATCCGAGCCCTCCCACGGCGCAGGTCAGCACGCGGGTGCTCCTCGTCGTGCGACCCACGGCCCGACGGCGCTCCAGGTCGACGCACCATTGCGCGTAGCACGCGCGCGCTTTCCCAGCGCGCGCGCGTGCTGGCGCAGTTCAGCGCGCGGGTGCGGGGACCCGCGCCTCCTTTGGCGCGGGTCAGCGCGCGGGTGCGGGGACCCGTGCCTCCTTTGGCGCGGGTCAGCGCGGGGTGAGGGGGTCCGCCATGTGGTGGGCCCCCATAGGCCGCCGCGCGGGCACCCCCGACCTCCCTCTCTCACTCTCTCTCCAATATAAGGTAAGGGCATAATGGTTATTTTATCCCCTCCGTTAACGCCGTTGCCCCCTAAAGACATTTCGGTAATTACGAGGGGGCAAATTGTCGACTTTTAAAAGACATGGGGGTAAAGTGGAAAAGCGGGATATTAGAGGGGGGTTTTCTGTAATTTAGCCTAAAAAATAATAATAAAAGGTCGGCACTAAAGAGAAATCTGAGCATCTCATGAATTCCTAGTAGTTAAATATCTCAATACAGTTGCAATTTTACCAGAATCCAGTATAATCAGCTGAAAACTTGAGGACTGTTTCAGAATTGCATATATTTGAGTTTCGCAAACAAGGATTGTTGGTTCTAAAGTAGCTGCGGAGATGTTACCTTTAAAGAGACTACATATCCAACTAAAAACGGGCGATGGACGAGTGCATTAGCCGGGTGCTTTGTTGCTACCTATAGCAAGAGTAAAAAATGGTAATATCAGAAACTACTTAACGAATACACTCCTCTAATAGTTTTCGCTCATGATCGCAATAGAGAATACGGTGTAAAGAAGGTTACCAATTGCCTCGCTACACCCGTTAATACCAGCCTGCTTAAAATTAAAAGGAAAAAAAACTGCTCAAAAGGGGGTAAATGAAGGATAGTAAGTTCCCAAAAAATGAAAAATTTTGGAATTTTATAATTTTAAGTAAAGTATATCAATTAGAAGAGGAGAAAGATAATGAAAGCGAAATTCTCCCCGTAAAAGCTGCATCAATACAAGTATAGAAACAGAGCAAAGCAGAGTAGAAACCCTAAATCCACTCCAATCATCGAGAATCTCACAAAATAGAAATCTCGAATTGGGAGGATTAAGGAAACCACTCGAGAAAGAAATGGAAATGTAAGAACACAGTAGTGGGGATCGATCGGTAGAATACCTCTTTGATAACGGCGGTGAGGTTGGCGGTGACCTTGCTATTGACGAGGGCATTCTCCGCCGTGCGCTTATCCAACCCTATGGAGAGGAACAGCTCCATCAGATACAGAAAATCAGATGCAGCTCAGCTGCTGCTGCTTGAGCTGCTGCTGAGCACTAAGCAGCAGCTTAGAGCAGCTGAGCTGCTGCTGAGGCAGCTGCTCAAGCAGCAGCTGAGCTGCTGCTTGGTGCTGCTGCTCTAGCAGCAGCAAGCAGCTTGCTGCTGCTTGAGCTGCTGCTGAGGCAGCTGCTCAAGCAGCAGCTCAGCTGCTTGCTGCAAATTCAGCAAATGGGTTAATTGATGGATATCCACATTAACAGAAAAATTATTTAGCATATGCAGTGAGTAAGATAGCACAAAGAAAACTATAAAACCAGAGTTAGAACTATGTAAATTGTAGATGTATGCAGTGAGCAAGATAGCATATAGGCAAAATGAAAATCAGCATATAGAACTAACTTACCTTGCTTATCTTGTTTACATGTTTGACTACTGTGGGTACAATTTCATTATCCCACTTTTTTGCTCTATTTCTTCTCTCATCCATCTTAACCATTATTTTTTGCCGGATAGAATCGATCATGTCAATCAATGGTGTAGTGTTCTGGTTTTTCCCATGCAATTTCCCGATGAATCCACTGTGTATAACACCTAGTGATGGTGTCTGGCCCATGGTGCATCAAAGGAGTGCCACAGATGGACCCTGCGAGATATATGTAGCAGATTTGGCCTTCGGCTGTATTTGCCGAATTTTAGAAAATGATTCGGGCCGAACGGAGGTTGGATTTGGATTCAGCGCGGAAAAACGCTTGAAAACGGCTATTTGCTGGTTAAATTTGGAGTCCGGATGACCAAAAACGGGCTTCCGGAAGTTTTCGGGGCTTTTCGGTGCATGGGGAGTGTCGGTGGACCGCCGGCTGCCACGTGGCGGCCTGTAATTGGCCGGTTCGCGACGTTCGGTCCACGGAGCGGCGCGGCTGGGTGCATGAGCCCGGCGCAAGACACGTGGCAGGCAAGGATAGGCTGGCCTTTGGTGCGCGGTCCACGGGATTTTGACCGGCAGGTGCACGGTTTGAACGCCGGTGCAGGGATCTGAGCGGGAAACACGTTTCGATCCCTGATTGGCGGGCGCTGGGGTGCGCGGTCCACGGAGTTCCCCGCGCGGGTGCATGGACCCGGCGCAGGGACACGTGGCGGCAGGCTATTGGCGGGCTCAGTTTGCGCGGCGCACGGAGTGTGTGAGGGCCCGCCTCGGGATGGAGCGCGCACAGGGGCGCCTGACGCGGCGGTCGGCCGCACTCGAGTACGCCACGCGTCGCGACGCGAGAGGGCGGCCGTACTCGAGTGCGCCACGCGTCGCGATGCGAGTGGCGAGCGTCGGACGGGGAGGCGTCCGACCGTTCTTCCGGATTCGGGCGCCCGAAAGTTGCGCCCGAATCCGGCCCACTAATAGCTAGTGGGCTGAGCCTATAAATAGGCTTCTTTGTGTCTTCTTTGGGCTTTTTAGACACCTTTTCGCTGTGGAGTCTTCAGAAGAGTTTTCCCTCTCACAGAGCACTATCCATTGGAGGACTTGGAGGATTTTTGGAGGCACGCATCCCGAGGTTCGCTATTTTACGGCGCGGCGCGACGCTCATTCTCCGGCGACTCGCTTCGCCCCTTCTCAGTGTTTGGGCTCCCCCGACTCACCCCGACCTCCTTTTCCGGCGATTCTTGCGCCGTTGGACTCACGACAGGTAGGACTTCAACTCCTTTGTTTTGAGGTTCCTCGATTTCCGTGCTGACCTTGGAGTTTTCTGAGCACCCATTTGACCCATTTTTCTTCGCGGATTCTTGGACAGCACTGCGGTGTTATAGCCGTATCTTTTCGCACAGGCATCGGAACGGGGCGATTCAAAAGGCATTTTTCATCTTCACTTCGCAAGGAATCTCCTGGATTTTTCCCTGAATTTTTGAAATATTTTCCTAAGGTGAAAGTCTCCTTTTACTGTAGTTCTTTGTTACAGATTTTCTGGACAGTTTGTTTTGGGGTGTTCCCCTTGCCGGATTTTTATCTCAGCGTAGAAAACTCAGAATTGAACGTGCAGGTACTCGTTTCGACGGGTTCGTCGCGAGGATCGCGACAGTCTTTTTCTTGGATTTTTCCAGGTATTTTTCGCAGGTGAAAACAGAGGAACTTTGGACTATGTATTTTGGGACAGATTTTGTGAGGCAAGGTGTGATTAAAATATGTTTATTCTTCTGGGGAATTTTGTGCAGTGTTGTAGAGTTGGTTTTGGCCGAGCGTGGACTGCACCTTTGGGGACCAGGATTTAGCGCTCGAGGTGGGTACCGTTGTCAACCTCCTACTTGTGATAACCCACTAGGCATATTGGAGCTAGTCTTATGTAATGTTGCTAGTATACTAGTGGAACATGATTATGGCATGCTTAAATTGGAAGAATTGGACTTATGGTTGATACTTGCACCTTTAGAGGACTAAGTGCTAATAATGGTAATTCTTACAAGTGTTAAGTTGATTAAAATCCTTGGGAACAATTGCTTAAACCTTTTTGGTAATAATCGGCTAAACCATATCATGTTTTATGTATAATTGGGAAACCTATGCATGTGTATAAATTCGCTTGTGGCACGTTAGTACTTCTTATATGTAAACAAAGGCATACTGTAATTCTTGTGAGAATTGGAACACTGAAATTATATTGTTAAGAAAAAGGACTTTTGCATGCTTGAATGGTCACCTAGTTAGGCCACATTTTTCTGCTGCACTATCATGCTGGAATTGACTTAGGAGAAACCATGATTTTATTTTCTCCAGTTATCTAGACATAGGGGATATCATGCTCGGGTTAGAGCAGGGTCTGGGATAGTGTAGTCAGATACCTGGGTTTCGGGACGGACAGGCTGTGATGGCAGGGATTTGCGGCAACCGCGGATTTCGGGCGGTTGACCGGACAGTTGTTATTGCATCAGATCGGGGAGAGGATTTCGGGTTCTTTTAGTGGATGGTACTTTTCCCTATAGATCAGTGTCATGATCCAGTCCTGCGGACTTATTCTCCTTGGATACTTATTACTCAGGCTTTTCCTCGTGTGGGTCGCTCCCCTCGAGGGCCACTCCGGAGTGCGCGATATACAGACTTGAGTCCTTGAGACTCCTATCCCCTATCGGTGTTATGCGTAGGCTGGCATACCCGATTTGGCAGGCACCGCAGGCAGTACCAGCGTTTACTGGGGCATAGATTGGATTTTGTCAGACAGGCTTTGATATTCTGATGCATACATTTAGCTATCCTTTAGCTGGGCATGTAGAGGCATATTAGTGGTAGCTTTTATCAGTAGTCATACTTATAGTTTACCACCTTTATTCTTTTAGCCTCTGGTAGTCCTAGTAGGCATGTTTGAGTTGAGGTTTACCCACTAGGGGAGGCTACTGCCTTTATAGTAGTTCTCACCCCCACCTCTTTTTCCTCTTCTTTTCCCCCTTTGTTTTGCAGAGTCCTCTGCGGGAGTTGCGGGACCCTCTTCCCAGGACCGAGGTAAGAGGATCGTTGATTAGCTAGCTGCTTCCCTGATCCTGAGTTCGGTAGATTTTGATGTATCCCCTGTACACTCAGACGGTTGTATTTTCTTTTATTTTGGGTCTGGCTGCTGCCAGCTGGTTGTATTTATTTCGTGAGCTGGGAGAGACACATGTATATTTGAGAGTTATGTTGTACTTTTATTTCCAGCATTTGTCTGAGATGTACTAGTTTTAGTTTAGCTATGCTTTCATGCTCCTTTATTATTTCATTTATATATATCTGAGCAGGTTACCAGCGCTTCGTGTACACGGGAAATACCGTGTGCACGGCGAATCTGTGGACAAGCCCGGGTTCTGGTTTACACCCGGGGCGTGACAGATTAAGTTGGTATCAGAGCTTAGGGATAGGTCAGTTGGGACTTAGGAAACCCTAGGCTTTTTTGGCAGACCCTAGGAAGGCAGGGCGTGAGTGACGCGATATTTTGCGAAAGTCGGCAATTTATTATTAAACTCTTCCTGTGAGTGGAGAGGGACTGGCATATCCTATTTCTGGGGGACCATTATGTTGGCTGCAGACGACATAAGGTTACAGAAATAGGAGGATGACCATGACTTTCGCTGGATTGGGTCGAGAGTGGTTTTGTTTACTGACCCGTGGATTCTTGTGTGGCAGGATGCCTCCTAGGCGGCAGATCCCTACCCGGGGTACTCCACCCCCGGAGGAGCCGGAGCAGTCCGGGCCTTCTGAGATCAGTGAGCTGAGGGCCATGGTGGCCCAGTTGGCGGAGAGCCACCGCCGACAGGAGCAGAGGTTCGAGCAGTTGCTTGCCCAGGTTGGGGCACCTCCCCCTACTACCGTAGAGGCCCCTGTACCACCGGTTGTACCGCCGGCTATTCCACTAGTCCCTACGGCACCGTCGTCGAGCAGTGGGGCCCAGGGGATGTTCAGGCCATTGACCCCAGCGGAGGAGCGGGAGTTTTCTGACAAACTCACCCAGTTCTGTAAGCGAGGACCGCCTAGGTTCTCTGGGCGGAGCACTCACCCTTGGGAGATAGGATCGTGGCTGACAGCAATGGAGAAGTTATTTCGGGACTTCTTCACTGAGCATAGATACAGAGCGCATTTGGCAGTACACTGTCTAGAGGGGGATGCAGATGCTTGGTGGCGTCGGGTCGAGCCCTTAGAGTTTCAGGTCACCCGACAGCTACCCTGGTCGGAGTTCAGGAGGATGATCCTTGATACATATTTCTCCACGAGCGTGAAGAAAAAGCTTGAAGATGATCTGAAGAATCTTCAGCAGAGTGATCGGACAGTGTGGGACTACTTTCAGGAGTTCACGCAGTTGCTCAACTGCGTACCCTATGTTGCCAGGGATGGGCCGCACCAGGTAGAGCTTTTTGAGACGGGTCTACGCCCAGAGATTTATACCTTAGTGCATGCCCAGAGGCTTCAGACCTTATCAGAGGCAGTGGATCATGCACAGTGGGTCGAGAGGGGAGACCACGTCGTCGCTAGACGTGGAGGCTCGGTCGCTCAGAGTTCTGAGAGGAAGCGACCGGCGCCTGATGATGGGGGACAGGCCGGTTGCGGGAGGCCGCCCCGACCGCCACCGCCTCAGTTTACGGGCCGTGGGCGTTCGGAGCGGCGAGGGCCTGGGGGATCCCAGAGGCCCCCGCAGCATCAGCAGCAGCCCCAGCGACAGCAGCAGCACTCGCAGCAGCAGAGGTCGCAGTCGCGACAGCAGGGGTCACAGCGGCAGAGGCAGCAGCAGCAGCAGTCGAGGCAGCCCCAGTCTGCGGTCAGGTGCATCTTTTGTAGGGGACAGCACCCGTCGGATACTTGTGACCAGAGGTATGGCCGCTGTTATCAGTGTGGACAGTCCGGCCACATTCGAGCTACTTGCCCTTTCTCGACACCGCAGGCTCCTTCTTCAGCATCAGTTCCTTCGGTGCCCCAGCAGCGGCCCTATGCTCCAGCGAGCAGGGCTCCTTCCTCCCACCCTGCAGACTACCGACCACCAGCTCAGAGCGGGCGAGTCTACGCCGCCCAGGTAGGGGACTCCGCGGCAGCCGACCTCGTGGTGGCAGGTATCATTTTACTTTTCGGTACTAGAGCTCGCACTTTATTTGATACCGGTGCATCTCATTCTTTTATCAGTAGATCATTTGCATCATCCCATGGACTAGAGTTAGGTCGGTTGCCACATGCATTAGAGGTACAGATTCATGATCATACATTGCATGTAGAGGAGTGTTGTCGGTCTTGCCCTGTACAGCTTGAGTCTTGGATTTTGCCAGCGGACCTGATGGTCCTTAGTCAGCTGCGAGATTTCGACATTGTACTGGGGATGGATTGGCTGGCTCGCTATTTCGCGACGATTGATTGCGCCGCGAGGACTGTTACTTTTAGCGAGCCAGGCCAGGAGGTGTTCGTTTACAGGGGGTGCCAGAGTGCTTTCTTTGCCTCTGTGGTTTCGACTTCTCGTGCGAGGTAGATGATGCGCAGTGGATGCGTGGCCTTTTTGGCATCTGTGGTTAAGGAGCCTACGGCGGCCCCGGGACTCGCGGATATCCCGATTGCCCACGAGTTCCCGAATGTGTTTCCTCCAGAGCTGATTAGTATGCCGCCGGATAGGGAGGTTGAGTTTTTGATTGACGTAGTCCCAGGAACTGCGCCAATCTCCAAGGCTCCTTACCGAATGGCACCGGCTGAGCTGCGAGAATTAAAGGCGCAACTCCAGGATTTAATGGACAAAGGTTTTGTGAGACCGAGTGTATCGCCTTGGGGAGCGCCGGTGCTATTTGTGAAGAAGAAGGATGGTTCACTCCGACTTTGTGTTGATTACCGGGAGCTGAATAAAGTGACCATCAAGAACAAGTACCCTTTGCCACGCATTGATGACTTATTTGATCAGCTGCAAGGGTCTTGTGTCTTCTCCAAGATTGATTTACAGTCTGGTTACCACCAATTGAAGGTGAAGGCCGAGGACATCCCAAAGACGGCATTCAGGACGCGGTACGGGCATTATGAGTTTACCGTCATGCCTTTTGGATTGACAAATGCCCCTGCTGCTTTTATGGATTTAATGAACAGAGTTTTTCAACCATACCTGGATCGGTTCGTCGTCGTTTTTATTGATGATATTCTGGTTTATTCCCGGAGCGATGCGGAGCACGAGGAGCACTTGAGGATTGTGCTGCAACTTCTGAGAGAGAGGAAGTTGTATGCCAAGTTATCTAAGTGTGAATTCTGGCTTCGGGAGGTTGTCTTTTTGGGCCACGTGATTTCAGCCGCTGGAGTGGCAGTAGACCCGGCGAAGATCGAGGCAGTCCGGGATTGGCCCCGACCGACGACGGTATCAGAGGTCCGCAGTTTTATGGGCCTAGCCGGATATTACCGTCGGTTTGTGGAAGGTTTTGCGAAACATTCCACACCCCTCACTCGTCTGACGCGAAAAGGGATTAAGTTTATTTGGAGTGAGGATTGCCAAAGGAGCTTTGAGGAATTAAAGAATAGATTGATGGCGGCTCCTATCCTTTCCCTCCCTGTTATGGGGAAAGGATACGTGATTTACAGTGATGCATCGCACAGTGGACTTGGTTGCGTGCTGATGCAGGAGGGAACGGTAATCGCTTATGCCTCTCGGCAACTGAAGGACTATGAAAAGAATTACCCTACCCATGACTTGGAGCTAGCTGTAGTAATTTTCGCACTGAAGTTGTGGCGCCATTACCTGTATGGGGAGCACTGTGAGATTTACACAGACCACAAAAGCCTGAAATACCTGTTTACACAGAATGAGCTCAACTTGAGGCAGCGCAGATGGTTGGAATTGTTAAAGGACTACGATGTAGACATATTATACCATCCTGGCAAGGCCAACGTGGTTGCTGATGCCCTGAGCAGGAGAGCAGTACAGAGTCTATCTTTGATGATCACCGATCAGGCGCCATTACTTGAGCAGATGAGGCAGTTAGAGCTCGAGGTTGTGTCCCCTGGGGTCTCTGCTAGACTTATGTCTCTAGTCGTGCAGCCCACTCTGTTGGACAGGATTCGAGAGAGACAGAGTGAGGACCCCCACCTGATGAGGATTCGAGAGCAGATTCAGACTGGTTTGACAGGGGACTTTTCAGTTGATGCTTCGGGAGTACTGCGGTACAGGGACCGAGCTTGTGTGCCTATGGATGCAGAGATCCGAGAGCAGATCATGAGGGAGGCCCACTATACACCTTATACCATCCATCCTGGTGGGACTAAGATGTATAGGGACCTCAAGGCACAGTTTTGGTGGAATGGGATGAAAAAAGACATTGGGAGATTTGTAGCACACTGTTTAACTTGTCAGCAAGTAAAAGCTGAGCATCGTGTACCTGCTGGCAAGTTGCAGAGTCTCCCAATCCCTGAATGGAAATGGGAACATGTTACGATGGATTTTGTCACGGGTTTGCCGAGAGCACAGACGGGAGCGGATGCTATCTGGGTAGTCGTGGACAGGCTTACCAAGTCCGCTCACTTTTTACCGGTTCAGATGACTTGGTCGATGGAGCGACTGGCACAGGTGTACTTGGCTGAGGTGGTTAGATTGCACGGGGTACCCGTTTCCATCGTATCAGATAGAGACCCGAGGTTTGTCTCGCATTTTTGGAGGAGGGTGGTACCAACACTTGGGATTAGTTGAGTTTGCATACAACAACAGCTATCAAGCGAGCATCCAGATGGCTCCGTTTGAAGCGTTGTATGGACGTAAGTGTCGGTCACCCCTATATTGGAGTGATGTGGGTGAGAAGAAGACTTTGGGTCCTGATCTATTATTAGAGGCAGAGGAAAAGGTCAGATTGGTACGACGACATCTCGAGACCGCCCAGAGTCGACAGAGGAGTTATGCTGATACTCGACGGCGAGACTTAGAGTTTCAGGTGGGTGACCATGTTTTTCTGAAAGTCTCGCCTTCGAAGGGGATTCGGAGATTTGGTATTCGTGGGAAACTGAGCCCTCGTTATATTGGACCTTTCGAGGTGTTGGAGCGCTTAGGGCCAGTTGCCTACAGGCTTGCACTTCCCCCCAGGCTTTCAGGTGTTCACAATGTTTTTCATGTATCGACTCTGAGGAGGTATGTTCATGACCCGTCTCACATCATCGATTTCACCCCACTGGAGGTTGCTGAGGACCTGAGCTATGTTGAGCGGCCGTTGAGGATCTTGGACCGTGAGGTTAGGGAGCTCCGCAGCCGAGCCATCCCTTATGTGAAGATTCTCTGGAGCAGTCACGATGAGCGCGAGGCTACTTGGGAGCTGGAGTCAGCGATGATGGATGCTTACCCCTACTTGTTCGAGGCCCCAGCTTGAGGTATGACTTTTGTTTCGAGGACGAAACTTTTTATTGTAGGGGAGGATGTAGTGTTCTGGTTTTTCCCATGCAATTTCCTGATGAATCCACTGTGTATAACACCTAGTGATGGTGTCTGGCCCATGGTGCATCAAAGGAGTGCCACAGATGGACCCTGCGAGATTTTTGTAGCAGATTTGGCCTTCGGCTGTATTTGCCAAATTTTAGAAAATGATTCGGGCCGAACGGAGGTTGGATTTGGATTCAGCGCGGAAAAACGCTTGAAAACGGCTATTTGCTGGTTAAATTTGGAGTCCGGATGACCAAAAACGGGCTTCCGGAAGTTTTCGGGGCTTTTCGGTGCATGGGGAGTGTCGGTGGACCGCCGGCTGCCACGTGGCGGCCTGTAATTGGCCGGTTCGCGACGTTCGGTCCACGGAGCGGCGCGGCTGGGTGCATGAGCCCGGCGCAAGACACGTGGCAGGCAAGGATAGGCTGGCCTTTGGTGCGCGGTCCACGGGATTTTGACCGGCAGGTGCACGGTTTGAACGCCGGTGCAGGGATCTGAGCGGGAACCACGTTTCGATCCCTGATTGGCGGGCGCTAGGGAGCGCGGTCCACGGAGTTCCCCGCGCGGGTGCATGGACCCGACGCAGGGACACGTGGCGGCAGGCTATTGGCGGGCTCAGTTTGCGCGGCGCACGGAGTGTGTGAGGGCCCGCCTCGGGATGGAGCGCGCACAGGGGCGCCTGACGCGGCGGTCGGCCGCACTCAAGTACGCCACGCGTCGCGACGCGAGAGGGCGGCCGTACTCGAGTGCGCCACGCGTCGCGACGCGAGTGGCGGGCCGTACCCACCCCGCTGACCGCGGCGGGACACGTGGCGCACAGCGAGGGGCTTTGCACCGCTGTCCCGTGTTATGGGGACACGTGTCGTCACCACAATCTTTCGGGCGCGTCGGACGGGGAGGCGTCCGACCGTTCTTCCGGATTCGGGCGCCCGAAAGTTGCGCCCGAATCCGGCCCACTAATAGCTAGTGGGCTGAGCCTATAAATAGGCTTCTTTGTGTCTTCTTTGTGCTTTTTAGACACCTTTTCACTGTGGAGTCTTCAGAAGAGTTTTCCCTCTCACAGAGCACTATCCATTGGAGGACTTGGAGGATTTTTGGAGGCACGCATCCCGAGGTTCGCTATTTTACGGCGCGGCGCGACGCTCATTCTCCGGCGACTCGCTTCGCCCCTTCTCAGTGTTTGGGCTCCCCCGACTCACCCCGACCTCCTTTTCCGGCGATTCTTGCGCCGTTGGACTCACGACAGGTAGGACTTCAACTCCTGTGTTTTGAGGTTCCTCGATTTCTGTGCTGACCTTAGAGTTTTCTGAGCACCCATTTGACCCATTTTTCTTCGCGGATTCTTGGACAGCACTGCGGTGTTCTAGCCGTATCTTTTCGCACAGGCATCGGAACGGTGCGATTCAAAAGGCATTTTTCATCTTCACTTCGCAAGGAATCTCCTGGATTTTTCCCTGAATTTTTGGAATATTTTCCGAAGGTGAAAGTCTGCTTTTACTGTGGTTCTTTGTTACAGATTTTCTGGACAGTTTGTTTTGGGGTGTTCTCCTTGCCGGATTTTTATTTCACCGTAGAAAACTCGGAATTGAACGTGCAGGTACTCGTTTCGACGGGTTCGTCGCGAGGATCGCGATAGTATTTTTCGTGGATTTTTCCGGGTATTTTTAGCAGGTGAAAACAGAGGAATTTTGGACTATGTATTTTGGGACAGATTTTGTGAGGCAAGGTGTGATTAAAATATGTTTATTCTTCTGGGGAATTTTGTGCAGTGTTGTAGAGTTGGTTTTGGTCGAGCGTGGACTGCACCTTTGGGGACCAAGATTTAGCGCTCGAGGTGGGTACCGTTGTCAACCTCCTACTTGTGATAACCCACTAGGCATATTGGAGCTAGTCTTATGTAATGTTGCTAGTATACTAGTGGAACATGATTATGGCATGCTTAAATTGGAAGAATTGGACTTATGGTTGATACTTGCACCTCTAGAGGACTAAGTGCTAATAATGGTAATTCTTACAAGTGTTAAGTTGATTAAAATCCTTGGGAACAATTGCTTAAACCTTTTTGGTAATAATCGGCTAAACCATATCATGTTTTATGTATAATTGGGAAACCTATGCATGTGTATAAATTCGCTTATGGCACGTTAGTACTTCTGATATGTAAACAAAGGCATACTGTAATTCTTGTGAGAAATGGAACACTGAAATTATATTGTTAAGAAAAAGGACTTTTGCATGCTTGAATGGTCACCTAGTTAGGCCACATTTTTCTGCTGCACTATCATGCTGGAATTGACTTAGGAGAAACCATGATTTTATTTTCTCCAGTTATCTAGACATAGGGGATATCATGCTCGGGTTAGAGCAGGGGCTGGGATAGTGTAGTCAGATACCTGGGTTTCGGGACGGACAGGCTGTGATGGCAGGGATTTGCGGCAACCGCGGATTTCGGGCGGTTGACCGGACAGTTGTTATTGCATCAGATCGGGGAGAGGATTTTGGCTTCTTTTAGTGGATGGTACTTTTCCCTATAGATCAGTGTCATGATCCAGTCCTGCGGGCTTATTCTCCTTGGATACTTATTACTCAGGCTTTTTCCTCGTGTGGGTCGCTCCCCTCGAGGGCCACTCCGGAGTGCGCGATATACAGACTTGAGTCCTTGAGACTCCTATCCCCTATCGGTGTTATGCGTAGGCTGGCATACCCGATTTGGCAGGCACCGCAGGCAGTACCAGCGTTTACTGGGGCATAGATTGGATTTTGTCAGACAGGCTTTGATATTCTAATGCATACATTTAGCTATCCTTTAGCTGGGCATATTGTAGTGATCCGGCCTTTCGGGGTATTTTTGACTTACATGTAGTCATTTAAGCCTTTAAGTGAAATAAAATTATTCGATTCTTAAAAGTTGGCCGGTGTGTGGTGCTGGTATTTTTCTGCGATAGAGCGCGGAAAAAGAAGGCCGACGGCGCGATCGGATCTGAAATCCGATATCGGGATCTCCCGGAACGGAATTCATAGTGATACGGTGATTAGTCGTGCATCGGAATCCGTGCAAAATATCTTGCACCCGTTAGAGATAAGGTGGTTTATCTCGTAGGGGATAATTAATTAGTTAATTAATTATCCGATGACGGAAAGTAGAATTCTCTTACGTACGAATTAAAGAGGAAATTAATTAAATATAAAGTACGAATTATATAAGGGATCCCGATTACCGAAAAGAAAAGAAAAGAAAAATAAAAACCCTAATCGGTGAGGAGAGAAAAAGGAAAAGACGGAACCCTAACCGGAAGAAAGGGAAAGGAGAAAGAGAAGGAGCCCGATCTTCCCGAACATCGAACCGAAGGCAAGAACGCGACCGGACAACCTTCCCGTCGATCTTCGCTTAGTAAAATAGTTGTTATAATTTATTTGGGATTTTTCCGTCGTCTCTTTTGTTTGAGTTCTTGGTTTCTCCGTCGTATCCGTCACCGTCGCCGTCGTCGTCATCATGCTAGGGCACGGAACGGACGGCGGAGACGCGCGGTGCCGCTAGGGCATCACGCGGAGGGGAGTCGCGGGCGGCACCCATGCGGACCCGCTACCGCGCGGGCACCGCATGGGCGCCGCGCGGCCACCGTACGGACGGCACCCAAGCGGACCCGCAACTGCGCGGGCACCGCATGGGCACCGCGCGGCTACCGCGCGGGTGCCGTGCGGAGCCGCACCCGCATGGCCGCCGCACGGACAGCACCCGCGCGGGCATCCCCGCGCGTGGGTGCCGTGCGGGGCCGCTCCCGCATGGCCGCCGCACGGATGGCACCCGCGCGGGCATCCCCGCGCGCGGGTGCCGTGCGGGGCCGCTCCCGCATGGCCGCCGCACGGACAGCACCCGCGCGGGCAATCCCGCGCGCGGGTGCCGTGTGGGGCCGCACCCGCATGGGCGACGTGTGGCCGCCGCATGGACAGCACCCGCGCGGGCAATTCCGCGCGCGGGTGCCGCGCGGGGCCGCACCCGCATGGGCGCCGCGCGGCCGCCGCGCGGGCAGCACCCGCGGGGGGCACCGCGCCGCGTGGGCGTCGCCCGTGGAGACACGCTGCGCGGTTCCGAACCGCGCGGGGCTCCGGCGGACGACGACGGCTCCGCGGGATTTCCGTTTCGTCAACCCGGACGGTGTTGGACTTTTCCGTCGAAAAGAGTAAATTGGGTCTTGTGTTTTCGGATGTTAGTACACGCTTTTGACTATAGTTATCCTTGCGGACTTTCTTTAGGTCCAGACGCGCAGCGGGGGTGCGCGAAGGATTCAGGTGTTCCAATTTCTCTTCAAATAGGTGGGTACGGTTGCTGTAAATACAACCAGTGCAGTAAGTGCATCTATCGTCGTTAAAATGCTCTTAATTTATCAAACAAAGAAGATGGACAGTTTAACCTTTCGCATAATTGTGTTTTTATCTAACAATTGAAGCGGCTACGGTCGCGGTGCTCATGACACGCCGATCTCGGCAAATCGTTTTCGGATGCTGCACGTACACAGGCGGATTGGCCTCCGCATAGGTGTACTTTTTCGGAGAAGTGGTCTCTTATGACCCGTGTTCCTCACAAAGGGGTGGGTGCCGTGAGGACCTCTTCGCGCTCGCTGGGAATAGCACACCAGCACCGTGAAGGGGTTAAACGCATCAAAAAGGTGTTTGCGCACGAGGGGAGACTTTAGTCTCTCCGACAAATACTCTCGAGTTGGTGCCCAATTTAATTGATAAATCTGGGGTTGGGGCCCAGCTTAATATGTGCAGGGTTTTAGCGAAAGGTTCCGGTGTATTCGGTTTGCTCCTTATTTCCTTATTGATATTAGACATCTACTTTGTTTGTCACTGACATTACCCACTCCGTGACAGGTGTTACGAGGTGCGTTAGCCGGGAGGGCGGTGAGACTGCGTCGCGAGGACCGTAGTCAGAACACTTGGTTTTTATTATCTCATTTCGCTTATGCTTTATTTAGTTGATTTGCTTGCGGGTCGTATTATTCGTGGACATGTATTACTTAGCGCTGTGGATGAGGTGTACTTTTATATTTCGATTTTCTTGGTGATGTTTTCTTACGCGGCACGTTTTCATGATAAACCAAATGATTTCGAAAATGTTTTCTCAAAACGAAGTGCCGTGTGGGCACGGGTTTTGCAACCGCTGGTTTTATCCTTTCTAAATACTGATGCCGCTTTAATATTCCGCTTGATGATGTATGTCTATTGTATGGTTGATGGTTGGTGTTTGATGTATGTTGTTGTAAATGAGACGCCATGCATATACAAAGGAGACTCTGTCCGTGGGCAGGGAGAATTTGTGTATGTGGCGGTCTGGCACGCACCGGGGCTGAGGTTTAAAATACCTTGTTAAGAAAGAAAAAAAATGATACACGCAATTTTCCGCTTTGATAGACTCAAAAACCCCCGGGGGCGTGACAGATTAAATGGTATCAGAGAAAAACAACCATAACATAGTAGACGTGATCCACATCCACAGTGTAGGGTACCACAAGCAAATTAGACATGAGATAACCAAGGTATAGGTGCGTAGTACGTGAGAGTCCGGGGAAAAGGGGACGTAATGTAGGTGTAATTGTAAGACAGGGTGTTAGGGTTATAACCTTAGGGTTAACGTGGTTTCTTTGTCTATAGCGGACGATGGCCCGGACTAGATCGTCCACCGAGAATGCGGACGCGGACAGAGTGACCCCGACCACCGCAGAGAACCAGCTCCTCCGACAACAACTGCGGGAAATGGCCGGGCAATTAGCGACGCTGACGGAGCAGGTTCGTCACCTGACGCAAGCGACAGGCAACCGCGCCAGCCGGAGCGCGATCCAACCCCCTCCGCC
>JAQNDB010002315.1:0-37860 GCA_029204045.2 Tillandsia leiboldiana | reverse complement strand
GCGCGGGTTGCCTCGCCCGCGGGGCGCGGTGGCGGGGGCGACCCCGCGCGGCGCCAGTTCCGCGCGGGCGCCCCACCTGCGGGCGGCCCCGCGCGGCAAGCGCCGCGCGGGTGCCTTGCCCGCGGTGCGGGGGCGACCCCGCGCGGCACCAGCCCGCGCGGGCGCCCCACCTGCGGGCGGCCCCGCGCGGCCAAGCGCCGCGCGGGTGTCTCGCCCGCGTGCGGGGGCGACCCCGCGCGGCACCACCCGCGCGGGCGCCCCACCTGCGGGCGGCCCCGCGCGGCCAAGCGCCGCGCGGGTGCCTCGCCGCGGCGCGGGGGCGACCCCGCGCCGGCACCAGCCCGCGCGGCGCGCCCCAACCTGGCGGGCGGCCCCGCGCGGCCAAGCGCCGCGCGGGTGCCCTCGCCCGCGGTGCGGGGGCGACCCCGCGCCGGCGCCAGTCCGCGCGGGCGCCCCACCTGCGGGCGGCCCCGCGCGGCCAAGCGCCGCGCGGGTGCCTTGCCCGCGGTGCGGGGGCGACCCCGCGCGGCACCAGCCCGCGCGGGCGCCCCACCTGCGGGCGGCCCCGCGCGGCCAAGCGCCGCGCGGGTGCCTCGCCCGCGGTGCGGGGGCGACCCCGCGCGGCACCAGCCCGCGCGGGCGCCCCACCTGCGGGCGGCCCCGCGCGGCCAAGCGCCGCGCGGGTGCCTCGCCCGCGGTGCGGGGGCGACCCCGCGCGGCACCAGCCCGCGCGGGCGCCCCACCTGCGGGCGGCCCCGCGCGGCCAAGCGCCGCGCGGGTGCCTCGCCCGCGGTGCGGGGCGGCCCCGCGCGGCACCAAGCGCCGCGCGGCGCCCCGCCCGCGGCCGGTCCGGCGGCGGCGGCGGCGGTGTTCCCCGTGAAGACTCTACACAACAAAACTAATAAAAACTCACCTTTGATCCGCCGGAAAAGAGAGGAAGAGGATCGTCCTAACGTTGCCCGTTGATCCCGCGAGCAAGAACCTCCGTCCTTTCCTCGAAAGCCCCGCCGTCGGTCGTACAAGAGCGAAAAAGGGTTGGGTCCCCGTTTTATTCTCCTCTTTTTCCCTCTCGTGGTGTCTCTTAAAGAGAAACCCTAGCCGTCCTTCCCTCTCTCTTTTTCCCTCTCGTGATGACTCTTAAAGGGAAACCCTAGCCGCCGAACGAAGGGACCTAGGAGGGAACACCTAAAACCCTAGGTTCCTCAAAGGGTAAGAGAATAATTAATTAATAGGGGCAGATCCAGCGGCTATAATTACCTCGAGAAACGTGCCGATCGTCCGCACGGATTCCGGGGCGCCTAAGTGGGGTCCGAACTTCGGAAAATTATTCCGGGTGAACCGGGAGTCGGAATCTGAAACCGATCGCGCCCCCGTTCTCCATTTCGCGAGCCCTTCGGCCTAAAAATGTCCGCGAGCCCCGACGGATTCTCGGGAAAAACACCAAAAATTGTCCCTCAGTCGGGCAGTCGAAGAAAAAGGGGTAACGGGGAGGGTCACGGAAAAGTCAGGTCTTACACTCGCCTCGAACAACGACCGAAAGGTCAGCAACTCTCGCAGAAGACACTGCAAAAACAGGAGGAAGAAAAGAAGGAAACAACAATGGGGGTGAGAACCACTAGTAAACCAGTAGCCTCCCCCTGTGGGTAAAGCCTCAAACTCCGGCGTACCCACTAAGTCTACTAGAGGCAAGAAAAGGAATAAGTGGTAAAGCTGTAAACAGAACTGCTGAATAAAGGGAAACCACTACTGGTATGCCTCTAAATGCAATACCGAAAGAAATGACTGTATGAATGCATCAGGAAACGGTATATGAGCAAATAACCCAATCTAGTACCACTAGTAAAACTGGTATTGCCTGCTCAGCAAAATCTGCACACAAGGTTCGAAACCGCGGGATCGGCCCGCACGGCTCGTATCCCAAAATAAGTATCAGACCGGCACACAAGGCTGGGTCCAAAAAACCTACCTCCGGAGTGGCACTCGAGGGGAGCGACCCACACGAGTAAAGTATCTCTGTCACCAGTATCACAAGTATCTCTGTAGCACATATCTCAATATAGCAGGACTGGATCAAGACTATGATCAAAGTGGGAAACTCCATCCACTAATGCAACCCCGATCCCCAATCTGATGCAATAGTACTCAATAAGTGGGAAACTCCATCCACTAGAGGAATCTAATACCCAATCTGATGCATAAGTAAATATCCGGTCAACCGCCCAATGTCCGCGGTCGCTGCAACACCCCACAAGACCCAAAATCTGATGAAATAATCAATCTTCGGTCAACCGCCTACTGTCAGCGGTTGCCGCAATAACCCACAAATCCAGCATCAAGTACACCCTGTCTCTGACCCTAAGGTCCCGGCTACACTATCCCAAACCTCTGCTCGAACCCGCGCAACATGACTCAAAAGTCTAAATAAGAAGGAGAAAGAAAGCGATCATGGTTTCTCCTAAGTCAAATTCCAATATGATAGTGTAGCAATAAATAGTGGCCTATCTAGATGTCCATACAGACATGCAAAAGTCCTCATGCAAGGTGAAGGAGAAAAACATCAAATAACAGTTCCACATGTGTAACTAATAATAAATCCACATAGATATACCCAATATGCTAAAATCATCAGTCAACTACACATGTAAATAATACCTGATCCATAGTAAATCCCAAAGTGGCACCCGCACATAGATAAGTCATCATGTCCCAACATTTAATCTATTTAATCCACTTTCATAAAATCTATGTGCTAATATGGCATGTTAATTATAACTATTAAATATGTCCCCGCAATCATGTTTCCACAATAATATTATCCAATAAGATTCCCAACATGTTATATCCACATGATTAGTCTCAAATGATAGGCTCGCATTTATATCAGTCAAACATGCATCGCAATCAATCAATATGTTCAATAGTGGGCTTCTCTAATAAACTTAGTGAGCAAGTCAGAAGTAGAGGTATGCAGCAACCACCCACTTCGAAAAGCGCGATCTACACCAAAAGAAGCTCCTTGCTGCCCGCAGTCCTCTAACACAGCAATCCACCAAAAACTGTGCCCCACTACACAAAACATCGCACCCGGTGTAAACAGACCACCAAAACAGCATTTGCTGTCTTCCTAACAGCACAGAAAAGGATAAATATCACCTCTGTCCAGTCGTCTAAAAAAATCCTGAAAAATCACGGTTGCGATCCTTGCGACGAGTAGCCCCAAAACGAGTCTTTAAACACTTAAATCCGATACCTCTAGGCCAAGAAACAAATCGGACATCGCGGTAAGCCAAACCATCAACAACTCACACATCTGTAAAATCAGCCACAGAGAAGCTTAATTCTCACCTTCCAAATGATGCCAGAAAAATATATTAAAAATACGAGTACGTTGATCTCGAAGCGTAGATGTCAATCGACTATTTAAACGCCTCATTCCGATGCTCGTAGACCGAGACACAAAATCGACAAGTCCATGCTGTCCAAAACTCACCACAGAAAATGGGTGTCAAAAAGTGCCTCGGGAACCATGCCGAAAGTGTGAAACAGAGCGAAGTGATCCATAAGAAAAACGAAGCCTTACCTCTTAGGAACACGCTGTTGAAGAAATCGCCCAAAAATTCCTCCTGGTTGGCGCTCGGGAAATTTTTGACTGAACTGCGACGGAAATGGGCGAGAAAATGGAAATCGTCAAAGCGCGCCGCGTCGTAGAGAACTCCCTGTTGGAAACTCCAAAAATTCTGAAACTTCCTGGAGAGATGTAGGACAGAGAGGGGAACAAGTTCACTTCAGGCCACTCCCTCAGTTTCTCTCTCTAAAACTCGGGAAAAACCAGAAAATGGGGAGGGAAAACATTGAGCTCAGTTCAAAATCTCAGGCTGTGCACAAGTTCTTCAAAGATGGCTAATAAACTCTCAGAAATATTCAAATCTAGGCAAAGTGGTACATAACAAAGTTGTAGCTCTTCGAGTCCTGAAGATTTCTCTACAAAAATCATCTCAAAATTCCATTCCTACTGTCCAGGGGAGGGAAAACACTAAGCACTCTCCGAAATCCCAGGCTGTGCACAAGGGTTCCAAAGATGGCTTAAAAACTTTAGTAAAACTCAAGATCTAGCAAAAGTGTTGAATACTAAAGTTGTAGATCTACCTCTTGTAAAGATGCAGAACCAACAGTTTGGCCAATATTCCAAGGGATGAGTTCTGTGGAGCTCCTGCACTGAAATGCGACGGAAATGGTTGAAATCAGCTTCAAAGGGTTCATCCACCACTTGCACAGCTACGGGCACCCATAGCACACCCCAAATCCGAAAACTGGTGAAGGAGAAGAAGAAGAAGGAGATGGGGATGCTCTGAAAAATCTGGGAATTGGCCAGATTTCAAAAGTTCAAAAAAATGGGAAAGAAATGGGCTATTTATAGGGCAAAACCTTCTCTGTAAAAGGGGTTCGGGGGACATTTTGGGAGACGCGAAGCCGGCAGCCTTTATTAAGTGGAAAAAGCGCTGCGGCGCACACGCGCCGCCCAACCGGCGTGCCTCACGCCTTGTGTCGGGCCAATCACGGCCCGACACATGGCAGGCGCAAATTTGGCTGCGCCTGGTGTACCCGCATATCCCGTGAACCGGCCCACTTAAAATAGGCCCGTTTTTGGGCGTCCGGACTCCAAAAAATACAAGTAAATAGCCGTTTTCAAGCGTTTTTCCGCGCTGAATCCAAATACTGCCTCTGTTTTGCCAAATTCTCAACCAAAATTTACCCGGAAGCCCCCGGAAAAGTCCACTTGATCTGATTTTTGCGCCGGGTCCATTTCTTGAGTCCGATACACACCCAAACACTCCCATCTCCCAAGATAATCCTCCAGAAGCCACTGATCAAGCCATAAACCCCCAATGAAGATCCGGGTCATCACATCCTCCCCCACTAAAAGAAAGTTTCGTCCTCGAAACTAAAACAACTTAAAAGGGGGGTCTCAAACTAGGGTAGGTACCCATCAACACCGTCTCCAGCTCCCAGGTCACTACTCACTCCCCGTGATTACTCCTCAACAACAATAACAACAACCAGTACGGCATGACCCGATTGCACAATCCTCTCATCACACGAGCCAGAATTTGCAATGGGCGTCCCTCGTACTCTAAACATTCACAAATCTCAAATGGAGCGAGTCAATCACGGGCAAGGGATTCAAAAGCACATCACTCCCGTGCTGAGACGTGGAAAAACCTCAGGGACTCCACCAAAAGGCTGGGGGGAAAAGGGAAGAAGAACAGTACAACACACTCCAACACTACACCCTGGTGCCCACTCGACTAGTGCAACCCAAAACACCCCCACGCGATCATCCAAGAAGGGAATAAGCCTTAACAAGCCGGGGTCCTCACTCGGTCACTCTCAAATTCTGACCATCCGCGTGGACTGCTCCACCGCAGTCTACCATCAAAAGGAACCCCCAGGGACACAACCTCGAGCCCTGGTCACCTCAACGGTCCCACACAGCGCCAGCTACGGAATCATCAAACTCACCCTCAAATAGCTCTCCTGCTACGGGTATCCGCCACCATAGTGGCCCTGTCGGGGTGATATTGGATGCTCGTCAATAATCCAACTGTAACTTCATAGCCACTATGGGAGGCATCACTGTACCTCACAAATCCATCTCCCATCACTGGCGATGCTAAAATCGGCACTGGTATCAGTCTCATCAACTATTCGTCAAGCTCTGCTGGCACTATCCGGTCCAAAAGCTCCTCACCTCAACAATAACTGCCAGTCTCGGCCAGTCTCGAATAGCATCCATTATAGCCAGATTTCCACCGCCGCCCCTATGGCTAAATATATAATCCAAGAAGATATGCTCTCGAAGCTAAAACTTGTACCACAACAACTTGGCATATAGATTCTTCCTCACAGACCTTGTCACACCATCTACCAGTGCTCCCCAAGCTCTAAATCACACAGGGAGGGAGGGTAAAATCAAAATATCCCGGGAGAATAACGCCAATAATCCTTCCAAGTGCAGCTGGAACACACAATTCCTCAAATCTTAAAGGCGACAGGGCATTAGTCATTCCATCTGGCCTCACTGTACTCATAATGCCCCTACCGTGTCCTGAACACCATCTTGGCGAAATACTCAGCTGTATGATTCCAGAAAGATACATGCATCATGAGCAAACAACTGCCGGAGTAAAACTCTATCAAAAGGTCCTAAATACTACCCGGATTTGCCTGCGGTCACACCACACAAGAACCCTCACCGCCGTGTATCAACGGCGTGGTACTAGGTCAAACAGACCCTCGATCCATCAAATCCTGCGACTGCGCCATCAGCTCTCTCAGTTCTATTGGTGATATCCAATGAGGTGCTGTCGAGGTTGGCGCGGTTCCCAGAACCACGTCAATCGCAATCACAATCTCCCTAACCGGCGGCATCATCATCAGCTCAGGTGGAATCACACCCGGGATCTCACGGGCAACAGGAACATCCTTGAGTCCCGGTGCCGCCGTAAGCACCTTTCGCATTGTCGCTGCAACCTGCGTGCTCTAACTGTCACAACAAACAAGCCTCCATTGTCTGCCTTGCAGAAGGTCATAGCCTTCTCTCTCCGCAGTCAAACATTATGTGGCACTGTGCCAACCAATCCCATGCATCCGCTCGATGCAAGTGGTCGTTGCTCAGCCTGCCAAAATATACCTTGACCAATCACAAAGGGAGCATGACCTCTGTCTCTGCTCACACTGAGGCAACGGATATGGTCCTCCGCAGACAACAAATCCACGCTACCGCTGCGCTACTCTGATATAGATGCTAATGCTGCCATCGGGGTCCACCCGACCTCTGACGTCTCAGAAAATCCATTATTGCAACCGTCATATGACAAAACACAATTAATTCATGCAATTCCTTATACAATTATCCTTACTAAGCTCACCCCTCAATCACATATATTGTACCCCAAACATGCATGTTATCAATCACAAAGGGTAACATTCCCTTGGGTAAGCTTTACATAATCCGTCCACAAGGATATCCACCATCTGGGAAAGGAAAACGAGAATGCCTCTGCCGGCCGATCAGTCCTCCAACACCTAGCGCCAAGCGCCTCTATCCAGAACTTGCCTCTGGCAGCAGATCCCTATCCAAAGGAACTGCAATGCCACGCTCCACACACAATGCCTACTCCATCGAGGCATCCAAAATTCAAAACGGAGGGATCAAATAAACTAAAAGGTATCCTGGCGCAATCCACTCCCAGTCACACATATCCTTTGCGCCTCGTCCCTCGAAACCTGGAGCGCGCAGTTCAACAACTGCATAAACTCTCTAGCACAGGGAGGCTCTCAGTTGATCACTCCATCACCACCAACCACGATTTTGCCTCCAAAGGCTCCAACTAAATTCCACGAATCGCGGTGGTTCATCTGCCAAAATTGGCTCATCTAATCATTGGTGTCCCATAGCTCATCAGCTGTCAGCTATCCACCCCGCCTCGGTGCCTTGGCACTAAAAATTGGCACGGAGGGGGCTACTCGCTCCATCGGCGCCACAGAAATCACTACCGCTGAGGATACTGCAACTAGGTAGTCTCAGGAGAAAAGCACTGTCGGGCTGCCTACTGCTCCGACAACTGTGTCACCCAGACCAGCTGCTCACTCTGCCGCTGATAAGCCTCTGACAATCCTGTCATCTGGGTCCGGAGCTCTCTGACCTCAATCCGGGTATCCGGCCCAAAACAATCCGCTCAGGCTCAACTGCTGCGACGAGTGCACACCAATCAGCACAACGCGTCGGGGAGACACCGCTCACCACGACAAACTGCACCACAGCACAAAACAAAACTCGACCCAATCCGGCGAAAGTCTAGAGCATGTCAACCGTTCCACCACATTATGTTGTCTGCAGCCAACATAATTACTTAGGAGAATAAACATGCCAATCACTCGTCCCATCACTTGGGAGAGGTATAAGACCCAATCAGAACCATCGCCAAAAGTCACGACTCTCACGAAGTCATCCTATGGTCCAACCACAAGCCTAGGGTTTCTACAGTCCTAACTGACCTATCCCTAAGCTCTGATACCAACCTAATCTGTCACGCCCCGGGGTCGATACTGCGACCCGGCTCGCCAACAGATCCGCCACCTATGAAAAATCCCGCATAGGCGAAGCGTCTAACCTGCAAAAGATAGTACTATAGTTACGCAAATATCAGAGTGGAAATAAAATGCTGTAAAATAAAATCCAATCACTGTACAACATGAAATAAAGTACAATATCCTTTTTCACAAATACAGATAATCATCATACAACGTCCTCAGTACAGCATCTCTCAACTATAAAAGAGAGATAAACTAAAACTATAGTACATCAGTCTCAACATCGGTCTCTCCAAATACAAAAGATCTCTCTCCAAAGTAAACAGTAAAAAACAGCTGACAGCTACAAGGAAACTCCAACCAGGGGATACAGCTACGCTACTCGGGCGGTAAAGATCTAGCTCGTGACTCCCTCGCCTCGAACAACGACCGAAAGGTCAGCAACTCCCGCAGAAGACACTGCAAAACAGGAGGAAGAAAAGAAGGAAACAACAATGGGGGTGAGAACCACTAGTAAACCAGTAGCCTCCCCCTGTGGGTAAAGCCTCAAACTCCGGCGTACCCACTAAGTCTACTAGAGGCAAGAAAAGGAATAAGTGGTAAAGCTGTAAACAGAACTGCTGAATAAAGGGAAACCACTACTGGTATGCCTCTAAATGCAATACCGAAAGAAATGACTGTATGAATGCATCAGGAAACGGTATATGAGCAAATAACCCAATCTAGTACCACTAGTAAAACTGGTATTGCCTGCTCAGCAAAATCTGCACACAAGGTTCGAAACCGCGGGATCGGCCCGCACGGCTCGTATCCCAAAATAAGTATCAGACCGGCACACAAGGCTGGGTCCAAAAAACCTACCTCCGGAGTGGCACTCGAGGGGAGCGACCCACACGAGTAAAGTATCTCTGTCACCAGTATCACAAATATCTCTGTAGCACATATCTCAATATAGCAGGACTGGATCAAGACTATGATCAAAGTGGGAAACTCCATCCACTAATGCAACCCCGATCCCCTATCTGATGCAATAGTACTCAATAAGTGGGAAACTCCATCCACTAGAGGAATCTAATACCCAATCTGATGCATAAGTAAATATCCGGTCAACCGCCCAATGTCCGCGGTCGCTGCAACACCCCACAAGACCCAAAATCTGATGAAATAATCAATCTTCGGTCAACCGCCTACTGTCAGCGGTTGCCGCAATAACCCACAAATCCAGCATCAAGTACACCCTGTCTCTGACCCTAAGGTCCCGGCTACACTATCCCAAACCTCTGCTCGAACCCGCGCAACATGACTCAAAAGTCTAAATAAGAAGGAGAAAGAAAGCGATCATGGTTTCTCCTAAGTCAAATTCCAATATGATAGTGTAGCAATAAATAGTGGCCTATCTAGATGTCCATACAGGCATGCAAAAGTCCTCATGCAAGGTGAAGGAGAAAAACATCAAATAACAGTTCCACATGTGTAACTAATAATAAATCCACATAGATATACCCAATATGCTAAAATCATCAGTCAACTACACATGTAAATAATACCTGATCCATAGTAAATCCCAAAGTGGCACCCGCACATAGATAAGTCATCATGTCCCAACATTTAATCTATTTAATCCACTTTCATAAAATCTATGTGCTAATATGGCATGTTAATTATAACTATTAAATATGTCCCCGCAATCATGTTTCCACAATAATATTATCCAATAAGATTCCCAACATGTTATATCCACATGATTAGTCTCAAATGATAGGCTCGCATTTATATCAGTCAAACATGCATCGCAATCAATCAATATGTTCAATAGTGGGCTTCTCTAATAAACTTAGTGAGCAAGTCAGAAGTAGAGGTATGCAGCAACCACCCACTTCGAAAAGCGCGATCTACACCAAAAGAAGCTCCTTGCTGCCCGCAGTCCTCTAACACAGCAATCCACCAAAAACTGTGCCCCACTACACAAAACATCGCACCCGGTGTAAACAGACCACCAAAACAGCATTTGCTGTCTTCCTAACAGCACAGAAAAGGATAAATATCACCTCTGTCCAGTCCTCTAAAAAAATCCAGAAAAATCACGGTTGCGATCCTTGCGACGAGTAGCCCCAAAACGAGTCTTTAAACACTTAAATCCGATACCTATAGGTCAAGAAACAAATCGGACATCGCGGTAAGCCAAACCATCAACAACTCACACATCTGTAAAATCAGCCACAGAGAAGCTTAATTCTCACCTTCCAAATGACCCCATAAAAATCTAATAAAAATACGAGTGCGTTGCACTCGAAGCGTAGATGTCAATCGACTGTTTAAACGCCTCATTCCGATGCTCTTAGACTGAGATACAAAATCGACAAGTCCATGCTGTCCAAAACTCACCACAGAAAATGGCGGTCAAAAGGTGCCTCGGGAACCATGCCGAAAGTGCGAAACGGAGCGAAGTGATCCATACGAAAAACGAAGCATTACCTCTTAGGAACACGCTGTTGAAGAAATTGCCCAAAAATTCCTCCTGGTTGGCGCTCGGGAAATTTTTGACTGAACTGCGATGGAAATGGGCCAGAAAATGGAAATCGTCAAAGCGCGCCGCGTCATAGAGAACTCGCTGTTGGAAACTCGAAAAATTCTGAAACTTCCTGGAGAGATGTAGGACAGAGAGGGGAACAAGTTCACTTTAGGCCACTATCTCAGTTTCTCTCTCTAAAACTCGGGAAAAACCAGAAAATGGGGAGGGAAAACATTAAGCTCAGTTCAAAATCTCAGGCTGTGCACAAGTTCTTCAAAGATGGCTAATAAACTCTCAGAAATATTCAAATCTAGGTAAAGTGGTACATACCAAAGTTGTAGATCTTCGAGTTCTAAAGATTTCCCTACAAAAATCATCTCAAAATTCTATTCCTACTGTCCAGGGGAGGGAAAACACTGAGCACTCTCCGAAATCCCCGGCTGTGCACAAGGGTCCCAAAGATGGCTTAAAAACTTCAGTAAACCTCAAGATCTATCCAAAGTGTTGAATACGAAAGTTGTAGATATACCTCTTGTGAAGATGCAGAACCAACAATTTGGCCAATATTGCAAGGGATGAGTTCTCTAGAGCTCCTGCACTGAAATGCGACGGAAATGGTTGAAATCAGCTTCGAAGGGTTCATCCACCACTTGCACAGCTACGGGCACCCATAGCACACCCCAAATCCGAAAACTGGTGAAGGAGAAGAAGAAGAAGGAGATGGGGATGCTCTGAAAAATTTGGGAATTGGCCAGATTTCAAAAGTTCAAAAAAATGGGAAAGAAATGGGCTATTTATAGGGCAAAACCTTCTCTGTAAAAAGGGTTCGGGGGACATTTTGGGAGACGCAAAGCCGGCAGCCTTTATTGAGTGGAAAAAGCGCTGCGGCGCACGCGAGCCGCCCAACCAGCGCGCCTCACGCCTTGTGTCGGGCCAATCACGGCCCGACACATGGCGGGCGCAAATTTGGCTGCGCCTGGTGTACCCGCATATCCCGTGAACCGGCCCACTTAAAATAGGCCCGTTTTTGGGCGTCCGGACTCCGAAAAATACAAGTAAATAGCCGTTTTCAAGCGTTTTTCCGCGCTGAATCCAAATACTGCCTCTGTTTTGCCAAATTCTGAACCGAAATTTGCCCGAAAGCCCCCGGAAAAGCCCACTTGATCCGATTTTTGCGCCGGGTCCATCTCTTGAATCCGATACACACCCAAACACTCCCATCTCCCAAGATAATCCTCCAGAAGCCACTGATCAAGCCATAAACCCCCAATGAAGATCCGGGTCATCACATGTGTTGTCACAAAGAATTGTTACCGAAGTTGCTGAATTTCGGAAGTCGCTCAACACACTTTTCATCCAAATGAGTTGGGTTGAACAACTACCTGCTGAAATATATTCCGCTTCGGCAGTCGAGAGTGCAATGCAGTTTTGCTTTTTACTATGCCATGCAACAAGGCAATGGCCAAGATAAAAACATGCACCACTCGTGCTCTTCCGATCATCCACAGATCCTGCCCAATCGGCATCTGAGTATCCTATAATGTCAAGTGTTGTTCCCATAGGATACCAAATTCTGAAATTCAAAGTTCCTTTGATGTACCGGATGATCCTTTTCACCGCTTTCAGGTGAACCTCCTTTGGTGCTGATTGATATCTCGCGCAAATTCCAACACTAAAGGATATACCCGGGCGACTAGCCGTGAGATAGAGTAGACTTCCAATCATACTGCGATAGAGCTTCTCGTCTACACTCTCACTAAGAGATTCACTTCCTAATCCCTTATTGCTAGTTCCCATAGGAGTCGGAAAATCTTTAGAGTTTTCTTGTAGAATACCGGAATTTCGGATGGCGCACCGACCTCGCGAGATGGCATGACGCGGACGAATTGCCTCGGGCGTTTTCCACTTGTATCTTCAGTGAGTGCGGGTTGATTTGGATCTACGCGGAAGCCCCAACTCGATTCGGGGTTTTCCGGGCTTTGTGCGCCGATAGTGGACTGAATTGGGAAGCACCGACTCCACCGTGGTGTGCAGAAAATTTGGGTAACACTTGGAACAGGTGTATTTCTTGTTTACAGCGGAGTTCGGGAGGTTTCGGACCCGTGCGGATGCCCCGACGGCAAAAAGTGAGTTGGCGGGGGCATTTGAGGGATTATTTAATTAATTTAATTAGTTGATTTATTTAATTGGTTTTTTGCTTGTGTTGTGGAGAAGGAAGAAGTGAGTGGTTTATTGAGTTTTGATTTAAGGTGAGTTGTGTTGTTTTTATTTTAGTGGGCTTTAAATGCTGCCACCTACCACCTTTGATTAGGCAACTCCTAATTAAGAGCCCGCCATGTCACCTCCTTTCTCCCCTGCAAGCAAACAGAGAAAATGGAGGATAACTGAGGAGGGAAGGAAAGAGAGAAGGAGGGAAAAAGGGAGTTGTTGGAGAGGGTGTTATTGAAGGAAATGTGAGTTGAGATGGAGAGGACCCGCTGCTGGGAGCCACGAGGGGCCGAGCGGAGAGCGCGACGCGCGCGTTGGTTTTTAATTAGGTAGGTAGCAGTTTTTATTTCTCCTTGTTGAAGCTTGGGTTTTTGAGTTTTGGAGTTTGTTTGATTTTTTTTGGAGGTGGTCTGTTCGTTTCGGACTGCTTGTCCATGGTGGGTGGCCACGGCTGCTGGGTGCCGCGCGGGTTCATGGGGTTACCGCGCGCATCAACCGCATGGGCAGCTGCGCGGGCTCGCATTTGGGCGCCGCGCAGCGTGTGGACGCCGCGCTGGGGGCGGCTGCAGCGCGGCAGGTGCGCCCCTGGGCGCCGCGCAGCGCGCCTGGGCGCTGCGCAGCGGCCTCCAGGGCGCCGCGCGGTGCGCCCCTGGGCGCCGCGCAGCGCGCCTGGGCGCCGCGCAGTGCGCACCAGGGCGCCGCGCGGGGCTGGCCTGGCGCCACGC
Source organism: Tillandsia leiboldiana (assembly GCA_029204045.2). Taxonomy (NCBI): domain Eukaryota; kingdom Viridiplantae; phylum Streptophyta; class Magnoliopsida; order Poales; family Bromeliaceae; genus Tillandsia; species Tillandsia leiboldiana. Next base: position 24,321 of record JAQNDB010002315.1, on the reverse strand, counting down.
GGCAGTCCTGGATGCCGCGTGGCTGATGCGTAATTGCGCGGGCAGCAGCCGCGCAGTGTGCCGTTGAGCGGGCTGCGGTTTGCGACTCTCGTCGACGCGCGCGGGTTGTCGCGTTTGCGTCCGATTCTTCGCTGGAATCGCGTGGTGCTCGAGTTTGATGTTTTCTTTGGTTTTTTCCCTCTTTGCTCTCTCAGGTCGGCATCTTTTGCGGCGCTCTTCTTGCCGAGGTGCTGTTCGGAGCCCGAGGCTGTGTATGCACCATGTGGGTTTTTCACCTGAGCTATTTAGACGATGTTTGAGCTTCGAGCCTAATGCAGATGTGGTGAGTGTTGGGTTGCTGCTGTGGATATGCGTGGCTGTGTGCTTGGGATCTTGTTGAGAGAGTTGTGTGTAGCTTTTAATTCATTGTGGACTTATGTAATTATGGGGATTATGTGAACAGGATATGTACTGTGAGCTATTGGTTGATGGATTGTGTAAAGTTACAAGGATGGAAATTTTAAGGATGCCCTTCTTCTGCTCGATGAAATGGTTCAGCAGGGAGTGAAGTTGAACATTGTGACTTATACTGCTTTGGTTGATGGGTTGTGAACTTGTATGTTTGCCGTGAGTGTGTGAAGCATGTGTTTGTTTATGCTGTTGGGTTACCCTTTGTTGTTGGAGCTATAGGATTGTATATGTGGACTTTAATTAGTTGTGTGCAGGTGGCTCAAGGTGTTGGAGCTAGGGAGAAGAAATCCTTTGTGATTGTATTAAGAGTTGAGAATTTGGTGAGTGCTGTGGGAATGTGTGCATATGTTGTGGACTTAAGTGATTTATGTAAGTGGATTTATGTGGTGTACTGAGGCAACTTGTGTGTGTGCAATAGGAGCAAGTATTTAATGGTGCTGAGACTTTGTGGTGTTCAGATTTTATGCTGGAGGTGTTTAATTATGATGGAATTAAATTATGCATACTGTTAGTGATGAGGTGAAATTAATTAGATTGTGGACTTTATTTATTGTGTGTAATTGGAGTTGCAGTTCTGTGTAAGCCATTGGAGTTGAGGTGGACTTGAAGTGGGCAGTTTTTTATGCTGGAATTTTTGTGAGGGCTCGAAGGAAATTATTAGAGCTTCGAGGAGTTTTCCCGGATTTGCGGTGATTTTCAAGATTTCGTCAGTTCGAGGATCCGGCTCTTCACCGACTTCAGCATTGCCTGCGGAAAGCGTTCCAGGTGGGTTGGAATTTCTCCAAAATTTATGGAATGCCCTCTAATGCTTCTGTAAGCATATTGATCATGTTTAGCTTATTTATCATATAATGATCATGATTATCTGATTTATTATATATTGATAAATCTGATAGTTGCCTGGGAATTTTTAGAAAATTATTTAGAACCCCAGATTATTTTTAATATACTCCTGTTATCAAATGACACTAGGCTGCATGTTCTGTGGACATTATTTTCGCACCCTGATCGTTTTAAAAATCGAGAAAACTCGTTTTAAGGAAAAACATCATTTTCAAGGTAGTTTTTAAATTATGAGTTCGCCAGAGGTATGGCTTGATTCAGGGTGCACTAGACCTCGTGCCTGGGGGCCGAGGGGTCTCTTTTTGAGTTTTGAGATGAATTATAGTGTCATTTGATTTTTGAGCTTCCTTAGGGGATAGTGAAATTACTCTAGATCATGGGTCGTATTCTGATTTAGTGGTGGAGGTGGTTCTCCCACTTAGCTTCGAGGATTTTGGGGTTCCGGCAGATCGAGTCGTGGAAGTTTCCCGACTCAGCCATGGTCGTGCATTATCAGATTGAGTCGTTGAGGGTTCTCCGACATAGCTGTGAGAGTGTTCGGGCTATTCGTGTTTGAGTCGAGGTTCTTTTCCGACTGAGTTGTGTTTTCGAGCTTTGGGATACCGATCTGTTTGATCGTGGATTATAGCCTACATGTGCCGCATGTTGAGACAGTGAGACAGATATGATACTTGAGTTCGGTGGGGTCGCTCCCCTCGAGCTACGCCCCGGGTGCGATGATGATACCGAGCCTGACGAGGCTACGATGTGGATATGCGCCTAGTTCATATACTAGTGGACGCTTGATACCCCTGGCCGAGTTACCATGGGGTCACTTTGTGTGAGATTGAGATAGTCGGTTTAGGACGCCCCACGTAAATCCCGTCCTCTTGTGGATGCGTGGTAGTGGGCAGGTGCGTTCCTAGACGACAGGCGCGGGCTGGACTGAGCCAGTTTTGGCAGTCCTTGAGACTGGGTGTTCTGAGCGGGTGGTTACATATTATGTTCTTAGATGGTTTTTCCTTTGAGCATTGATACTAAGGCATTTTAGCAGTAGCGAGAGTATGCATAGCATGTGTATGATAGAGTTTCCTTTTGAGCATAATGTTTGAGACATATTAGTTGTAGTTTTCCTTCAGCTTATCTATCTATCTACCTATCTATCTGCATACCTATCTGTTTTGCCTCCGGTAGACTTAGTGGGCATACCGTGGATTTTGGGACGGTACCCACTGAGATCTGCCTTCTGCAGTAGATCTCACACCCGCTGCGGTGACAGGTTGAGGCAGCTGTTCCGGCTTAGTTCGCGCGGAGACAGCAGATCGAGGTGAGGTCGCGGCCGATTAGTTCCTTACCAGCATTGAGAGTCTGAGGTAGATGTACCCGGTGTATTTTATGTTTCCACTTTTGTACTGGACATTCTGAGAGACTTGTGAGGATAGTATTTGTTTTATTTCTATGAGACTTTGTACCTTGAGGATTTGTGTACTAGTGGAGATTTTACTTTTCAAGATGTTCAGTTTTATTCTATAGCTTTTGGTTTTTAGTTTCAGCTCTGATACATGATTTTAGCTATAGATCTGACTTGCAGGGTAGACGCTTCGTCTGTGCGGCAGTTTTCGTACAGATGGCGGATCTGTTGGCGAGCCCGGGTCGCAGTTTCGACCCCGGGGCGTGACATTTCTAAATCGAATTTCTTCACCAACTCCCTTGCATACTTGGATTGACATAGATGAATGCCTTCTTCATTTTGTTTTACTTGCAATCCAAGAAAGTATGTCAGTTCCCCCATCATGGACATCTCAAATTCGCTTTCCATGGTTTCAGCGAATTTAGAAGCATCATTGTCTCTAGTTGTACCAAATACAATGTCATCGACATAGATTTGTGCTACAATAAAATTATTCTGATAATGCTTCACAAAGAGAGTCCGGTCTGCTCCCCCTCGAGTGTAGCCCTTTTCCAGTAGGTGCTTTGTTAGTCTTTCGTACCATGCTCGTGGTGCTTGTTTTAGACCGTAAAGAGCCTTTTTCAAACGAAAAACATGGTTAGGTTGTTTATAGTCTACAAAACCTTTCGGTTGAGCCACATAAACTTCCTCATTTAAAAACCCATTTAAAAATGCGCTCTTGACGTCCATTTGAAAGAGTTTGATTTTAAAATGACAAGCAATAGCGAATAATATACGTATTGACTCGAGTCGAGCAACCGGGGCGAACGTTTCATCAAAGTCTATACCTTCTATTTGAGAGTAGCCTTGAGCAACTAAGCGTGCTTTATTCCTGATGATGGTACCATCCTCGTTCTTCTTATTCTTGAAAATCCATTTAGTACCAATCACGTTGTGTTGCTTCGGACGCTTTGTTAATTCCCAGACTTTGTTTCGTTCGAACTGATGGAGCTCTTCCTGCATAGCTTCAATCCAGTAGTCATCCTGAAGAGCTTCATCGATGTTCTTTGGTTCAATCATGGAGACGTAGCATGCGACTCCACAAACCAACTGTCTCCGAGTTCTAACTCCTTCTTGTGGGTCTCGAATAATGTTAGATTCCGGATGATCCTTGGAGATGCGTAACGTTTGCGGTAGCGGAGTAGTCGGAGGTACATGTGATAATTCCTGCACATTAGATACACTTGAAGAACCATTAGATGCATCAACTTTATTGAAAGAGTTATTACGAGAAGATGCACTTACAGGAGTATCATCATTTAGGGACATATCAAGGGTAGATTTATCAGATGCAAAGTGGAAAGCTTCATCTACTTTAACATTTATAGATTCTATCATCGTTTTACATTCCAAGTTAAATACCCGATATGCCCTACTGTTAGTAGAATAACCCATGAAAATTCCTTCGTCGCTTCGAGAGTCGAACTTACCAAGGTTTTCGCGATCACGCAGAATAAAACATCGACTCCCAAAGATACGAAAATATTTGATATTCGGTTTTCTACTAAACCACAGCTCATATGGTGTATTTAAAGTTCCAGGGCGCAAATACACTCGATTAATTACATAGACAACGGTGTTCACAGCTTCAGCCCAAAAATATAACGGTAAATTCCGGCTATGAAGCATCACACGCGCCATCTCTTGAACAGTCCTGTTTTTGCGCTCAACAACACCATTCTGCTGAGGTGTATAGGGTGCTGAGAATTCATGTTTTATCCCATTGGAAGTGCAAAAATCAATGAATTTAGAATTAATGAATTCCCCACCTCTATCACTTCGAACACGAACGATCTTTTCATTTCTTTCATTCATAATACGATGACAAACCTCATGAAAAGAGTCGAAAGTATCCGCTTTCTCTTTTAGAAAAGTTACCCATGAATACCTAGAGAAATCATCAACCAAAAAAAAAATATACCATTTACCTCCCAAAGATGTTTGATGAGTCGGCCCCATTAAATCTATATGCAGTAATTCCAAGGGCCGTTTGGTACCGACGTGGTTCAAGTTCTTGTGTGCAACTCTTGATTGTTTTCCCTTTGCGTACCCAAACCTTTTGAGTTTTGGAGTACGTCGGAAATGATTGTGAAGTTGATACCTTTGGTGAAAGCGTCTTGATTGATCCATCGATTTTCCTTGACGTCGTCGTCTTGTTTGATGTGCAACCAATGTTCTTTCCTTTTGAAAGATCCTTCTTTGATTTGCGGGAAATGAACTCATTGGTAGTAGTTGCAAGATGTGCTTGATTTGATCTTAGCACTCCATTCTTGCAATTTTTTCTTATGTGCCCTGTATAACCACAGCGAAAACATACCTTAGTGCTTGACGATCCCGAAGAGGGTGAAGTAGGTTTGTTGTCGCTGTTTATCGTCAATTCCGGTGTCGGAGGAGGAGATACCGACTGGGGCACAAAGACTTTCCCAACCGAACTAAAATTGTCTTCAGTTCGATTATATCCGAGGCCGAATTTGTTTATTTGACCAAGACCAAGAATCTTATCCAACTTACTCCTTCCAGAAGAAAATTGCTTTAAATCATCCTTGAGTTGGAAAATGGTCTCCGTCATTTCTATTTTTTCCTGTCGAGCCTCGCCGTAGAGCTTCAAGAAGTAATTCGCTTTGTTCACCATATCTACATAATTCTTCTCGAAATGCTCATTGGACTCTTGAAGGGAAACATTTGCTTTGATCAGACTATCCCTTTCCACTTCAAAAGCGTTTGAGAGAGAAGTTGCCCTTTTTGCTTCTTCTTCGAGATCCTGCAATCTCCCTCTCAAACTCTTGTTTTGCTTTGCCAGTTTCTTTGAATCCCTCAGAAGTTTATGGTAGGCAAGAGCAAAGTCTTCACCTTCCGAATTATCCGATTCATCGTCCGTTGCAATCTTTTCAACAGTGGGGTTGGACAGTGAGTCGGATGTACTTGCCATTAAGCACATGAAGGGTGAAGATGTGGACGCGTGGAATGTCGTTGCATTGTTCTCTTCATCACTTGAAGATGACTCATTTGTCGTTGAGGTGTCATCCCAAGTGACGGCTTGCATCGCCTTCTTCTTGGACGGATTCTTATTTGGACACTCCGTTGAGATATGGCCGTATCCTCGGCACTTGAAGCATTGGACTTGTCCTTCTGAGCTTTTCTTATCCTTTGAAAAACTTTCTTGCTTTCTTGACTTTTGGCTTGAAAAACCTTTGCCTTTCTTCCACTTTCCGGAGGATGAAGTTTTACTTGAATTACCCCTTCGAAAGTTTCGGCGAAAATTTCTTGTCAAGAGAGCAAGCTGCTTCTCAAAGTCCTCCATAGATAGGTTCTCGTCATCGCCTGAGGAGGATGAATCCGCGTCTTCTTCTTTTGTAGTTTTCAACGCAAAACCTGAAGACTTAGAAGTAGATGCTTTTCCAGAAGAATAGTTAGTAGGAAATGTCATTCCATATGTTTGTAATGAACCAACTAATTCTTCTACACGGATTTCGTCCGGGTGTTTAATAGTTTCAATGGCCGTAACCTTGGAGCGAAATCTTTCAGGAAAAGTTCTTAAGTTCTTTCTTACAATTTTAAATTCTGGAATCTTCTCTCCCAAGTTAGCACATGTGTTTACGATATCTTGCAATCGTGTATAGTAGTCTGTGAATGATTCATTTTCTGCCATGAAAATAGAGTCAAATCTGCTCGTAAGCATTTGCAGCTTTTGAATCTTCACAAGGTTAGTTCCCTCATGTGTAACTTGAAGAACATCCCAGATTTCTTTCGCAGTCTCACATGCTGAGACGCGAGAGAATTCAGTTTGAGACAAGGCATTAAATAAAGCATTGATTCCTTTGCCATTGTAAGAAGATAAGTCTATCTCTTCCTTGGTCCATTTCGACCTAGGTTTGATGGTGTGAACATCAACAATAACTTCTGTTGGATTTGACCATCCTAACTCGATAGATTGCCATACCCGTTCGTCGATGGAAATAAGAAAGGCTTTCATCCGCACTTTCCAGTACGCATAATTTTTTCCATCGAAGAACGGAGGTCTGTTGATGTTTCCGCCTTCAGTCATTGTTTATAACCCTATTCCCGCTCCGATACCACTTGTTGGGTTATGTATAATATGGATCTAAATAGGGGAAAAAATACCTAGAGGGGGGTGAATAGGTGTAAACATTTAAACACTCAAAAATCGTTGCGCAATAAAACCCAATGCGGAAATAAAAAATAACACGCAAGATTTTTACGTGGAAAACTCCAAACTGGAGTAAAAAACCACGGGACCGATAACACGGTGAAATCCACTAGAATTATAACACGTACAAAGGTGATATACCATACTCACAGACGACTCAACCTTTTTCCATACGCTCCTAGTTGATCTTCTCCGCTCGCTCCGCAACGCTTCTCGAATCCACGATCTGCATCCAACGCCGAATCCACGGCGTCTGACCGAATCCACGGTCTTCACCCAGTAGCACGTCTCGAATCCACGAACGTACCTCGCTCCGAATCCACGAGAGCGGTAGCACCTTGAATCCACAAGGCCACGCGAGTCCACGCGCCGATTTTGGGGAAATCGTTGTTTTTTGGGTGGTGATGATCCGCCGAATACTTAGATTAGAAATAAATCGGAAATACCATCTAATTATTCATTGATTTGATTCTACTCAAAATCTGAGTATGAAACCCTATAATCAAATCAATCAATATAGATGAAGAAACATAGGATTAAATCTATTGATTTCCTTTCTTCTCTATAGGTGGATTTATATGGCCGTCTTTTGATTTATTCGGCTTTTACGGCTTATGCGGCTTACCCTAGAAAAAGAATCATAGGGTTTATTTACAGGTTAGAAACCGTTGGAAGAGGATAAGAATAAAAAACTAACATTTTCTGGAATTTTACAGGACGACAATCCGGATCGGATTTACGGCGATCCGGATTGTTGTAACGAAACAGACAATTTCCAGAAAAACAAAGGTTCGGGATCCAGATTGAAATGCCTTAAATCTGTCACGCCCCGGGGTCGAACTGCGACCCGGGCTCGCCAACAGATCCGCCGTCTGTGCGGAAACTGCCGCACAGACGAAGCGTCTACCCTGCAAAAGATCTATAGCTACACATGTATCAGAGCTGAAAATAAAACTAGTAGCCATAAACATCACTGAACATTTGAAAAAAAAGTAAATCCTCAAAGCGAGTCTCTCAACTATAAAGGTAAATACACTAATCCTCACTGATCTCTCGGACTGTCCAGTACAAAAGAGGAATCGTAAGATACCGGGTACATCTACCTCTGACTCTCAAGCTGGTGAGGAACTACTCGGCCACGTCCTCACCTCGATCAGCTGTCTCCGCGCGAGCTAAGCCGGAACAGCAGCCTCGAAACCTGTCACCGCAGCGGGTGTGAGATCTACTGCAGAAGGTAGATCTCAGTGGGTACCGTCACCAATATCCACGGTATGCCCACTAAGTCTACTGGAGGCAAAACAGATAGATACGCAGATAGATAGATAGATAGATAAGCTGAAGGAAAACTACAGCTAATGTGTCTCAAACATAATGCTCAAAAGGAAACTCTATCATAAACATGCCATGCATACTCTCGCTACTGCGAAAATGCCTCAGTATCAATGCTCAAAGGAAAAACCATCTAAGAACATAATATGTAACCACCCGCTCATAACACCCAATCTCAAAGACAGCCAAAACTGGCTCAGTCCAGCCTGCGCCTGTCGTCTAGGAACGCACCTGCCCACTACCACGCATCCACAAGAGGACGGGATTTACGTGGGGCGTCCTAAACCAACTATCTCAATCTCACACAAAGTGACCCCATGGTAACTCGGCCAGGGGTATCAGCGACCACTAGTATATGAACTAGGCGCATATCTACATCGTAGCCTCGTCAGGCTCGGTATCATCATCGCACCCGGGGCGTAGCTCGAGGGGTGCGACCCCACCGAACCCAAGTATCACATCTGTCTCACTGTCTCAATATGCGGCACATGCAGGCTATAATCCACGATCAAACAGATCGGTATCCCAAAGCTCGAACACACAACTCAGCTGGAAAAGAACCTCGACTCAAACACGAATAGCCCGAACACTCTCACAGCTATGTCGGAGAACCCTCAACGACTCAATCTGATAATGCACGACCATGGCTGAGTCGGAAAACTTCCACGACTCGATCTGCCGGAACCCCAAAATCCTCGAAGCTAAGTGGGAGAACCACCTCCACCACTAAATCAGAATACGACCCATGATCTAGAGTAATTTCACTATCCCATAAGGAAGCTCAAATATCAAATGACACTATAATTCATCTCAAAACTCAAAAAGGAGACCCCTCGGCCCCCAGGCACGAGGTCTAATGCTCCCTGAATCTATGCCATACCTCTGGCGAACTCAGAAGTTAAAAACCATCTTTGAAAAGTCTAATTTTCTTTCAAACGGGTTTTTCTCGATTTTTAAAACGATCTAGGTGCATATATAAGGCCAACAGAACATGAAACCTAGTGTCATATAGTGTCATGAGTATGCTAAAAATAATCTGGGGCTCAAACGAATTTTTCAGAAAAATCCAGGCAACTATCAGATTTAATTACAGGAAAAACAACATAATAATGATGATCAAATTGCATTCAATAGCTTTAAAGGGCATTCCACACATTTTGGAGAAATTCCAACCCACCTCAAAAGCATTCCGCGGGCAAGCCGAAGTCGGGGTAGCGCCGGAACCACGTTCTGCCGAAAGTCTGAAACTGCGCCGCACGCGCGCGCGTACTGTCACGCATCTCGAAAAAATCCCCGGAAGCTCAACCAATAATCCACGAATCTGCTATAACCCTCCTGCGCGCTTCGGCTCCTCACTCAGCCAAAACAGCATGCGCATGCATGCATGCGTGCTCCCTCGGCCCTGCGCAGTAACCAGCCCAAGAACCAAGCAGCACAAGCTGCACTCACAGCTTGCAAGGAAGAAAGAGAAGGAAGAAACCAAAACTCAACTCAATAATTTATTCCCAAACCATGCTATAAAACCAAAAGCTCAATCTAGAAATTCTGTCAACTCACCTCCAATGAAGCTTGATGCGCGCGCGGCTCATCTTCACTCTAAGCAGCAGGAACCCAAACCTTCAGCTTCTTCCTTCCTCCTTCACTCTCTTTTCCTTGCTTTCTTCTTTCTTTCCTTAGGTTAACGTGGAGAAGAAGCAGATGAAGGGCTGTATAAATAGACCAAGCATAGGGCAACCACAATTGTGAGGTCCCGGAATTCCCCGTGTAGGGTTTGCTGGTTGTTGGGCAGCCTTTAGCGGCCGTTGGGAGTGTTTGTGCGCCTGTCGGGCCCGAGAAATGGGTTTGTGATGTAATTTGGAATTTAGTTGCATCACTGGAGGTCTGCGTGGTGTGTCGGTGGTGTTTGCGCGCAATTTGGACACAAGTGTTGGACTTTGGGCTTATTAGGAGATCGCGTGGGTAATTGGTGGACCCGTCGAGTGTTTAGAGGTAGTTTCGCGCGATTTATATGTCAAATCTGGACTCCCGGCGAAGTTTGGGATAAAGGATTACCTCTCCGGTTGCCTTTGGGAATTTTTAGAGTGAGAATTTGGCAAATCGGTTTGTTGATTTGGACTCAGCGCGAAAAACGGTGCGAAATACACTCTTTCTGGACTTTTTGGGCTTAAAATAAGGTTTTTGGTGTTGCTGGAATGGTGGACCGGGCTCACGGCGGCTGGCTCACGGACCATGAACCGGTTGGTGCAGCGCGGTGCACGGGGTGGGCGTACACCCGGTGCAGGAGACGACGCAGGCGGCCGGTGCACGCGCGGTGCACCGCGCATGCACGCGCACGCGTGGCGCGCGCCCGCGCATGGGCAGGGTGCGCTGGCGCCTCGCCCTCGCGACATGTGGTCGGTCGGACGGTTGGGGTCCGACCCGCCTTGCACCGGATCGGGTGCAGGGGATTCGTTGCGAAAGGGAGTTTTTGAGGTAAGGCTGATGGTTTGGAGAGGTTTCTTGATCAATTGGAAGGCTTTTTGAGAGCTGTAAAAAGGGAATTTTTGTATCAAAAATTCTCCTAAGGGGTTATCTTCTTCTCCAGCAATTATCAAGGGAAAATACCATCTTTTAGCATTTTTGAGTGGAGCTTGAAGTTTGCTGGTTTCGGATTCCACTTCGTCGCTTTTTCTTCCAGGAGGTCTCCAGAAGTGTAGAAATGGAATTTTGGGATGATTCTTGCGTGGTTCTCTTCACAACTGCATGATTTACAACTTTGGTATTGAGGTGAAGACCTAATTGAGGCTCTAAACTAGGTAAATATAGCAATCTTTGAGACACTTATTTTCTGTGGAGGATTTCGAGCAGAGGTTAGTATTTTTACTCCCCTGGGATGTATAAATGGAATTTTAAGTTGATTTTTGTTGGTAAATTTCCAGGACTTACAGATATCCAATTTTCGTATTTTGTGGAACTTCCAATTTGGACTCTAAGTCAGGTAAATTAAGCCATCTTTGGGATTGTTGTGTACAGCTGAGATTCTGGATGTGGTTTTGAGCAATGCTTAGTGTTTTTGCTCCCTAGGGCTAAAGAAGTAGAATTTTAAGCTGATTTTTGCGGGGAATTCATCAGGACTCAGAGACCTACATCTTTCATATTGAAGGGAAAGGCTAAATCTTGCTTAGAAGCTGTTAAATTTCTATATCTTTGGGACCCCATTTCTGTGAGGAATTCTGGACAGCGACACCTTGCCGGATTTTTATCTCCGCAACCGGACATCGGATGGAGTCGAACCTTTGGACTCTTTTCATCTACTCGACGCGAGGATTGTCCCCGTATTTTTATTGGATTTTTATGAGGCTTGTCCGAAGGTGTGCTTCTTCCCCTTTACTGTACAAAGTTTTACAGTTATGTTGTTGTGTGGTTTTGCGCACCCTGTGTTGTGGAATTTGTAACTTGGTCTACGGTGCTCGGAATTGGACGTGCAGGTACTCGTTTCGAAGGTATCGACGCGAGGAACGCACCAGTATTTATGTTGGATTTTTCTGAGTTCTCGCTGCAGGTGAAATAATTACATCTTCGGGGCTGTTTTCTGATGTTGTATATACTTGGATATTTTGGGGAATAAAGTGTAACCTCGGACCTTTTGTTGTCCCCAGGAGGGTTCGCGAGTGTTTCTGAACCTGTTGAAATTGGAGATAGTGAATTCCGGGTGTTTTTAGCTGTTTGGGGCCGAGGCTTGCGCGACGTGTACCGAGGGAGCAGCTTTAGCAGATGTTGGACTTTGAGCATCTATACTCTTCACCGACCCCAGGTTTGCCTTGGATTGAGCACTTCAGGTGGGTAAGCTTAATTTGGTAACTGTATAAGATTTTTATATTATGGTGAATGAAAGTGCACAGGTGAGGATATCACCCCTCTATGATTGAGAACAGGCATATTGTTATACAGCCAATATGAGTGAGAGGTAAGCAAGGAATGACCTACTTGGGTGAGATTGGTATACCATAGTAGGAATATTTTTAGCATGCTTTACTAATATATGTTTCACCCACTTTTATTGTTTCTGAGGACAAAGCATGCTTGCATGGATATATAGTTAGGCCATCTTTTACTGCTGCACTACTTTTGGAACTTGACTTAGGAGAAACCATTTTATTCTTTCTCCTTCTTTGTTAGTCAGGTGGTCTATGTTGCTCAGGTTCGAGCAGGGGTTCTGGGTAGTGTAGTCGGGACTTGGTGACTGGGACAGGTTGGATTAGTTGTGGGGCTTTGCGGCAACCGCGGATATTGGGCGGTTGACCGGACATTTATTTCTGCACCAGATGTGGTATCTGATTTCTCTAGTGGACAGAGTTTCCCACTATTTGAGTATTTTGCATCTGATTGAGGACCGGGGCTCTCCTTAGTGGTTGGGCTTTCCCACTTTGATCAGAGTCATGATTCAGTCCTGCTGATTTATGATACTTGTTACTGAGGCACTTTACTCGTGTGGGTCGCTCCCCTCGAGTGCCACTCCGGAGTGTGCGATATTCAGACTTCGAGTCCTTGAGACTCCCATCCCCTATCGGTGTTATGCGTAGGCTGGCATACCCGATTTGGCAGGCACAGCAGGCAGTACCAGTTCTACTGATGGCATTAGATTGGGTTTATTACAGACTTTTGCTTTATAGTTGCACTCGTGTCAGGGGGACCAAGTGAAGTCTGGTAGCTGTGTTAGACCAGTACTAGTGTTGTTGGGAACCGTTTGGGGATACGGTGGTTCCTGGGTCATTATGAGTTAGGCAGGCATGGCAGGCATAGGCAGGCATGGCAGGCATAGGCAGGCATAGGCAGGCATGGCAGGCATAGGCAGGCATGGCAGGCATGGCAGGCAGAGGCAGGCATAGGCAGGCATGGCAGGCATAGGCAGGCATAGGCAGGTAGGGCAAGCATGGCAGGCATAGGCAGGCATAGGCAGGCATAGGCAGGCATAGGCAGGCACGACAGGCATGGCAGGCACAGGCAGGCACGGCGGGCATAGCAGGCATAGAGGCTTGTTAGCTGTTGAGAGTCTCCAGCTTCCTTATTTCAGTCTTTACGGCTTTGGTTAGTTTTTTTTGGTCTCTTGAGGACTTGGTGGGCAGACCGTCGGGACTGGCGGTAGTACCCACTGAGAACTCCCTTTTTGGTGTAGTTCTCACACCCTCTGGGGGCTTCCCCCCTCTTTTTCCTCCCTCTCCTCTGTTTTGCAGAGTCTTAGTGGGAGTTGCTGATTTTGCGGTTGTTGATCGAGGCGAGAGAGTCGTGAGCTAGATCCCTACCAGTCGTTGGAGAGTAGCGGTACCCCTTCAGAGGAGATCTACAGCAGATTAGTTGTTTTACTTTTTCTCTTTTGAGAGACTGATGTAGTGAGGACATGTTATGTATCGAGAGACTGTACACTGTTGTATTTATTGGGGATATCTTCCGGTTGAGATCAGAGTTGTACCTGAGGATATTGTATGATTATCATTTCGGGAGACGGACTTGTTATATTATTTCCAGTTGTATAGTGATTGATTTTAGTTATACAACAGGTTTTTACTCATGGCTCTGATATTATGTTTAGCTGTAGTACTTTTCTTGCAGGTAGGACGCTTCGCCTATGCAGGTTGGCATAGGTGGCGGATCTGTTGGCGAGCCCGGGTCGCAGTTTCGATCCCGGGGCGTGACAGATTAGAGTGGTATCAGAGCTTAGGGATAGGTCGGCTAGGACTTAGAAACCCTAGGCTTATGGTTTGACCCTTGGTTGACTTCGTGAGAGTCGTGACTTTTAGCGAGAGTCCTGATTGAGTTTTATATCTCTCCCAAGGGACGGGAGGAATGATTGGCACGTTTATTCTCCTAAGTAATTATGTTGGCTGCAGACAACATAATGCTGTGGGGCGGGTGACATGCCTTAGACTTTCGCTGGATTGGGTCGAGTGGCTTTTGTGTGCTGTTTGTGGTTCCACCGTGGCGTGTGGTGTCTCCCCGACGCTGGGTTTGACCGTGGGCATCTTGTCAGAGTGATTGAGCTCGAGCGGTTGGTTTTGGGCTGGATACCTAGATTAAGGTCAAAGAGCTCCGGACCCAGATGACAGGATTGTCTGAGGCATATCAGCGGCAGAGTGATCAGTTGGTCTGGGTGACATAGTCGTCGGAGCACTGAGTAACCCCCTCTGTGCCAATGTATAGTGTCGAGGCGCCGAGGCAGGGTGGATAGTTGACAGCAGAGGAGCTGTGGGACATGATCGATCTATTGAGCCAAATTTGGCAGTTGAACCACCCCGACTCGTAAGATTGAGTTTGGAGCCTTTGGAGGCAGAGTCGTCGTTGGTGGTGATGGAGTGATCAATTGAGAGCCTCCCTTTGCCAGAGAGTTTATGCAGTTGTTGAACTGCGCGCTCCAGGTTTCGGGGGACGAGGCGCATAGGATATGTGAGACTGGGAGTGGTTTGCGCCAGGACACCTTTCAGTTTATTCAGTCCCTCCGTTATAGGTTTTGACGCCTCGTTGGTGTAGGCGTTGTGTTTGGGGCGTGGCGTTGCAGTTCCCTTGGATAGGGATCTGCCGCCAGAGGCGAGATTTGGATTTGGCGCTTGGCGCTGGATGATGGAGGACAGATCGACCGGCAGAGGCATTTCTGATTTCTTTTTTCCAAGGTATTGGATTTCTAAGATATTCGGGATCGGGTGGACCCCGATGGCAGTATCAGCGTTTGTATCAGAGTAGCGCGGCGGTAGCGTGGATTTGCTATCTGCGGGGGACCATATTCGTTGCCTCAATGTGGGATCAGAGACAGAGGTCGTGCTCCCTTGTGGATAGTCCTGATTTTCAGGCAGATTGAGCGGCAACCACTTGCTTTGAGCGGATGAATCTGTGCCGCCCGGTTGGAGGGCGCCACGGTAGCGGATCGAGTGTTGCAAGTGTGATTGCATCACAGCAGCCGGAGTTAGAGCATGTTGCATTCCTGCATGGACTAAAGGCAGATTTGTTACCACGTGCACTAGAGGTACAGGGTTCTGTTGATGTTGTGCATGTGAGGGAGGCTCCTGGATTATGTCCAATGCAGTAGAGGCCGTGAGTTGTATCGGCAGACTTATTGGAAAAAAAGGATTATGGGTGACCCTGTGCTTGAGATTGATTGGCACAATGCCACAAAATGCTTGACTGCGGCAAGAGAGGACTTTGACCTTCGGCAAGGCGGACAGGGGGAGGCTTGCTTGTTGAAATTATTAGAGTACGCAGGTTATAGCGACAGTGTGAGAGGTGCTTTCGGCGGCACCGGGACTCAGGGATATCTCTGTTTGCCCACGAGACTCCGGGTGTGATTTCACTTGAGCTGTTAGAGATGCCGCCGATTAGAGAGATAGAGTTTGTGTTTGACGTGGTTCAGGGAACCGCACCTGTAGGGCCCCTAAACTCCTTACAGCTTTTTCCCATGAATCCACTGTGCAAACACCTGTTGATGGTGTATCTGGCCCATGGTGCATCAAAGGGATGCCACAGATGGACCCTATGAGCTTTGGTTGGCTGTTTTGGCCTTCGGCTGCTTTTGCCGAATTTTAGAAGAGGAATTTGGCCAAACAGAGGGTGGATTTGGATTCAGTGCGGAAAAACGCTTGAGAATGGCTTTTTGTTTGCTTAATTCTGAGTCCGGATGCCCAAAAGCGGGCTCCCGGAAGTTTTGGCAGTTTTCGGTGTTTGCGGGAGCCTCCGGCATATTATAGGAGTGGATTTTGGCAAAATGGACGCCGTTTTTGGAATCAGCGCGCGAAAATGGTCAAGATGGGCTTTTTACTTGATGTTTTTGGGCTGCGGTTACTGTTCACGCCGGAACAGTGTTTCCGGCGATCGCCGGCGGCGGTGGGCAGCGCCGGCGGGCGGCGGCGCAGCCTCGGGCAGGCGGCAGGCGGCGGCACAGGGCGCGGGCAGGGCGCGGGCAGGCGCCCGGGCGCGCGGGCAGGCGCGCGGTCCACGGCACCGGTGTCACGCCCCGGGGTCGAAACTGCGACCCGGGCCCGCCAAACAGATCCGCCACCTATGCCAACCTGCATAGGCGAAGCGTCCTACCTGCAAGAAAAGTACTATAACTAAACAGATATCAGAGCTATAAATGAAAATCTGCTGTAACTAAAATCAATCACTGTACAACTGGAAATAAACAACACTGTCTGCCTCCCCGAAATAATAATAATACAATATCCTCGAGTACAAGCTCTAAACCCAACACGGGAGGTAACTCCAACATATATACAACAGTGTACAGTCTCTCAATACAAAATATCCTCACTACAATAGTCTCTCAAAAGGGGAAAAAGAAACAGCTAATCTACTGATGATCTCCTCTGAAGGGTACCGCTACTCACCAACGACGGGTAGGGATCTAGCTCGCGACTCCCTCGCACGATCAACATCCGCAGAGTCGGCAACACCCGCTGAGACTCTGCAAAACAAAGGAGAGGAGAGGAAAAAGGGGGGGAAACCCCCAAAGGGTGTGAGAACTACACCAAAAAGGGAGTTCTCAGTGGGTACCACCGCCAGACCCGACGGTCTGCCCACCAAGTCCTCAAGAGACAATAACTAACCCAAGTCATAAGACTGAAATGAGTAAGCTGGAGACTCTCGCAGCTACCCTGCCCCTAACTAAAGGCTAAAAGGGGGAGAACCAAACAGTGGTATGCAACCACTAGCACATGAAGTGCACCATCGACCCAATCGAGCTGACTGCCACATCTGGTCCAGTCAAACCTGCGCCCACCTACAACCACCTCCCGCTGACGGGCAGGAATTACGTAGGGCGTCCAAACGGACTAGCTCGCTATCGAGTAGAGGATCAAGCAGGCTATGGTCAAAATCCACGCTCTCTCTCAGAACGGATAGAATCAAGATGCTCAACCTCTCACACAGCGGTCAAAGTACTCGCAACAACACGGGACCACCGTCAACCAGACGGCTCTCAACAATACTAGCACTGATCTAAACTCAACTACCAGTCTGCACTCGGCCCCCAGGCACGAGTGTAACAATAAAAGTAATTGACCGAAATAAACTCAATCGAATGAACCGGTATAAAACCCGGTACTGCCTGCTCTGTCCAAATGACCGGAACCCAACACGGTCTGACCGGCACCCGACACGGTCTCACCGGAACCCAACACGGTCTGACCGGAACACAACACGGTCTGAAGCCTACTCCGGAGCAGCACTCGAGGGGAGCTACCCACACGAGTAAAGCATCTCTGTCATCAATATCACCAGTATCTCTAAACAGCAGGACTTGATCATCAATCTGATCAAAGTGGGAAAACTCAACCATCAAAGAAAGACCCGACCTCAATCGGATGCAACTGAACGATAAGTGGGAAACTCCATCCACTAAGTAAAACGGATACCCAATCAGGTGCATAGAGAAACATCCGGTCAACCGCCCAATATCCGCGGTTGCCGCAAAGCCCCACAACTAAACCAACCTGTCCCAGACACGAAGTCCTGACTACCCTATCCAGACCCCTGCTCGAACCCGAGCAGCACTGACCACTTGACTAGCAAAGGCGGAGAAAGGAAAAGCATGGTTTCTCCTAAGTCAAGTTCCCATAAATAGTGCAGCAGTAAAAGATGGCCTAACTACATGACCATACAAGCATGCAAATGTCCTCAAGGAAATAAAGGGGGTAAAGCATAATAATAGTTCCTTTAGGAATAAACAACATGCCGGAATCTCAAAACTAGACCTGTCCACAACTCAGGGTTCAACAATAGAATGATCATAATAACTCCTCAGAGTACAAATCCGCACATAGCTACGAAATCCTGTCCCAAGCATAATCCATCACAAGAAAGGCTATGTGCTAACATGGCATGTTACATAATCTCATAGGGTAACATTATCCTAGGTAAGCTTACACTAATCATCACATAGATGTCCAAGTCATGCAAGTCCTCAGTATACCTCATAAATACTATTCTTGCAAACATTTATACCAATATCATTAACAAGCTTACCTACTTACCAACATAAACCATGTATCCTAAACATGCATGCATCAGTCATAGAGGGGTGACATCCCCACAAGTGCACTTATATTTGCCATAGCATAAACATTGCCGTAAACAATTACTGATAATAAGCTTACCCACCTGAAGCGCTTAAACCAAGGCAAACCTGAAGTCGGTGAAGTGGGTAGATGCCCACGGTCCAAAATCTGCCAAAATAACACCCTCGGTACAAGTCGCGCAAGCCTCGGCCTCAAGCAGCTGAAAACACCCCTGAGTACAACAATAAGGCTTAACATTACACTTTTATTCCAAAATCAACCAAACATACACAATCTGAAAATCAGTCCCAAAGCCGTGCATATTTCACCTGCTGCAAGTGCCCAGAAAAATCCAATAAAAATACCACAGTAATCCTCGCGTCGATACCTTCGAAACGAGTACCTGCACGTCCAATTCCGAGCTCCCTACACTGAGAAACAATTCCGACAAGGGAATCACCCCGGATTGAACTACTCTCAAAAACTGTAGCAACAATTACTGTTCACAGATAAACTTCACCTTCGCGAAATATTCAGAAAATTCCAAGAAAATTTGGGCATATTCCTCGTGATGTGTAGATACAAATCGCCTCTTGAATCGCCCCAATCCGATGCCTGTGCGCGAAGATATCACCAAAACACTGCTCCGCTGTCCCAGAACTCCGCCCAGAAAAGAGGTTACAAGATGATCCGAAAAAACCCATGAAAAGCTCGGAATGGGAAAAACCAGTAAACATGGGAAACATAGCCCTACCTGTCGTGAAGCCAACGGCGCAAGAATCACTGAAAAAGGTGCTCGGGGTAAGCCGGGGGAGTCCTCGCACCAAAACGCGACGAAGAAGACCACAAACGAACGAGCGTCGCGCCGCGCCGTAAAAATAGAAACCTCGATAAGCGTGCCACCAAAAATCCCAAAACTTTGCAGAAAGATGCAGCCAAAACTAGGGGATCAACTTTGCTGAAGGCACCCCGGCGAGAAGAGGCTCGGAAATGGCGGAAAAGGGAGAAGAAGAGGGCTCGGATCGCCTTTTATAGGCTGCAGAAACAAATGGGAAAATACCGGATAAGTCCCGATTTCCGGGCGCTGGGAGTTTTCGGGCGCGCACTGTAGCAGCCCGAAATCCCCGCGCCCGAACACTGTAGCCGCCCGAAATCGTCCTGGGCCTCCACGTCGCCCGCCAAACAGGCGACAGCCGAACCCGCCGCACGCGTCGCGCCACGTGGCCACCCGCGGACGACGACACGTGGCACGCACCCCGGTCAACGCCCGCCTGCCGCGCCCACGTGCCCGCCTGACGCCGCCGCCTGCCACCCTGCCGCGCACAGTAGACCCACCAATAGGAGAATGCCACGTGTCAAGCCTCTGCCTAGTGAACCCGATGCACGAAATCATGTGGACCGAACCAATACAAAACCTGCCACGTGTCCAAGCCCGGTGCACCGTAAACCATGAGCCATCCCGAATACTGCGTAGACCAACCGCCGTGAACCCACCTCTAGGATGATGCCACGTGTCACCCCCGGTCCACCGTGCGCCCCGCACTCCCCCGTAGACCGCGCCCCGCGGACCGGCCCACTCCCGAGCCGCCACGCGTCAGCCCCCGGCGCACGCCTGCCGCGTGGACCGGGCGGCCCGCGCCTCCGTCCGCCGCGCTGCCTGCGGCCGCTCCGCCGCTGCCGCCGCCGCCGGAAACACTGTTCCGGCGTGAACAGTGTCCGGTGCTCAAAAATGACAAGTGGGTAGTCCGTTTAAACCGTTTTCCCGCGCGCTGAATCCGAATTTGATGTCCATTTCGCCAAATTCCAACTCCAAAAATTGCCGAAGGCATCCGGGAAGATGTTCCTTGATCCAAACTTCGCGCTGGGTCCAATTTTAATATCCATGACGCGCGAAACCACTTCTGGAGCTCCGACGGAGTCCACCGATCACCCACGTGATCCATTTAACACACTGAGCCAACACTAATGTCCAATTGGGGCACAAATCCCACCAACACGCCACATAGGCCTCCGGGAGCTGTAGATGATCCAGTAATCTCGTCGTGGGGATCCAGGTCCTCACATCCTCCCCCACTAAGAAAAGTTTCGTCCTCGAAACTAGCTCAAATCCCCCAAGGGTCCCACATACCACGGGTAGGTATTCATCAATAACGCTTCCAGCTCCCGAAACATCACTCACTCCTCGTGATTACTCCCCAACAACAACAACAACAAGTACGGCATGGCCCGACATGCGACTTTCTCATCTCTCGAGCCAGAAATCGCAACGGGCGTCCCTCGTACCCCAACAATCACAGATCTCAGAAGGGGCAAGTCGATCACGGCGTGGGATCCAAAGCAAAACACTCCTGAGCTGAGACGTGAAACAACACAGAGGCCCCATCAAGAGCCGGGGGAAACAGAATAACCATCCGCGCAACACGCACCACCCACCTCCTGGTGTCAACTCAACCAGGATCACCCGAAGTATACCCACAGATTCATCCTATGAGGAAAAAGATCCAATAAGCTGGGGTCTTCACTCGGTTACTTCCGATCCAAAATCACCCGAGTGGCCTACTCAAACCACGAGCTACCCTCAAAAGGGATCCTCCAGAGACACAATCTCAAGCCACGGTTGGACACTCAACAAGCCAACATAACTCCAACAGACCCACGGGTCGAAAGGATGCCCTGACGGGGACCAAACCGTCAGTGAACGGGAGGGAAAACTGGCTCGAAAAGCGATCATAATGCGGAGGCTCAAACTCGCGGTCAAAAATCCCAAACCAGCAACAACAATCCGCGAAAATCCCACTCAAGATGCTGAGTAATCAAAACTGATAGCCAAGCAGGCATGGCCTACGCCCGGGTATAACAGTCCAAGCTGGAAATAAAGGACGTACTGAAAGGCTCAACTGTGGAATCCAAGCTGCCTGCAAAACAGTGGTTCATCCTGCCCCAACACTCACAGGGTTGGACTAAAGAAGTGTGGACCGAAGATCCACCCATGGTAACTCTACCGCCACAGTGGGAGGCATCACCAAAGCACACAATTCCATCTCCCAACACAGGAAACACTAGCATTGGCGCTAATACCAGTCACATTATCCATTGGCCATGCTCTCTCGGCACCGCCAAGTCTAGAAGCTTCTCACCTCAAGAATGAAAGTCGGTCTCAGTCAACTTGAATAACATCCACTTGGTCGGGTTCCACCGCCGTCCCTACGGCTCGAACAAAGCGACCCAAGAAGGTATGCTTCTGCAGCTACAACTTGTACTTCAATAACTTGGCATACCGCTTCATCCACACGGGCATGGTAGCACATCCACAAAGTGCTCCTCGTGCTCCAAGTCGCTCTGGGAGTAAATCAAAATATATCCTCGGGAAACACCACTCCCAGTCCGTCCAAGTACAACTGGGACATACGATTCCTCAGATCTTGAAGTCAACAGGGCATTCGCCATTCCATTGGGCCTCGCTATAAACCCATGATGCCCCTACCGTGTCCTGAACGCCATCTAGGCGAAGTCCTCAACTATCTACTTCCAAGTAGGTACTCCGCATCATACACTAACAGCCTGAGTATAACTCCATCATAAGGTCCTAGATACCATAAAAGGACCCTCACATTCGTGTATCAACGATGTGGCATCACCACTGTATACCAACGGCGTGGCACTAGGTCAAACAGACCCCTCGATCCATCGGACCCTGCAACAGTGCCAATGGCTCTCTCTCAGCTCTGCCGGCGATATCCAATGAGGTGCTGTCCCGGGTGGCGCGGTTCCTCGAACCACGTCAAACGCAATCTCTATCTCCCTAACCGGCGGCATTACCAACAACTAAGGTGAAATCACACCCGGGATCTCGTGGGCAACAGAGATATCCCTGAGTCCCCGGTGCCGCCGTAAGCACCTCTCGCCCTGTCGCTAAAAACCAGAGTGCTCTAACAACCTCAACAAGCAAGCCTCCAATTGCCCGTCTTGCCGAAGATCAAGTCCTCTCTTGCCGCAGTCGAACATCCTGTGGCATAGTGCCCAACAATCTCCAGCATAAGGTCAAAACACCTAATTGCTATAATTTCCCATAATTCTGCCGGTATCTCGCGGTCTCGGCCGCACTGGACATGATCCAAAAGCCTCCTCCACGTGCACAACAACAATAGGAACCTGTACCCCTAGTGCACGTGGTAACAAATCTGCCTCTAACCTAGGTAAGAGTGGAACATGCTCTAACTCCGACTACCGTGGTGAAATCCCACCTGCGACACTCAATCCACTACCGTGGCGCCCTCCAACCGGGCGGCACAGATTCATCCACTCAAAGCAAGTGGTTGTCGCTCAATCTGCCTGAAAATCAAGGCTATCGCTAGGAAGCACGACCTCTGTCTCTGATCACATTGAGGCGACGAACAAGATCCTCCGCAGATACAAATCCACGCTATCGCTGCGCCACTCAAATAAAAAATACTGATGTTGCCTTCGGGGTCCACCCGACCTCTGACATCTCGGGAACTCGTTATCCAGGAAAAGAAATTAGACATGCCCCTGCCGGCCAATCTGTCCTCCATCATCCGGCGCCAAGCGCCAAAATCCAGAACTCACCTCTGGCGGCTGATCCCTATCCAAAGGAACTGCAATGCCACGCTCCATACATAATGCCTGCTCCAACGAGGCGTCTAAAATCTACAATGGAGGGACTGAATAACAGAAAGGTGTCCTGGCACAATCCACTCCCAATCTCATATATCCTATGCGCCTCGTCCCTCGAATCTGGAGCGCGCAGTTCAACAACTGCATACACTCACAGCAACAGGGAGGCTCTCAATTAATCACTCCATCACCACCAGCCACGACTCTGCCTCCAAAGGCTCCAAACTCAATCTTACGAGTCGGGGTGGTTCATCTGCCAAATATGGCTCAATAGGTCGATCATGTCCCACAGCTCACCAGCTGTCAACCATCCACCCTGCCTCGGTGCCTAGACACTAAACATTGGCACAGAGGGGGCTACTTAGTGCTCCGACAACTGTGTCACCAAGACCAGCTGCTCCCACAGCCGCTGATAAGCCTCTGACAATCCTGTCATCTGGGTCCGGGTTCTCTGACCTCAATCCAGGTATCCGGCCCAAAACCAACTGCTCAAGCTCAACTGCCCTGACAGGATGCACACGGGTCAAAACCCAACGTCGGGGAGACACCGCTCGCCACGACGAAACAACAAAACAGCACACAACAACACTCGACCCAATCCAGCGAAAGTCTAAAGCATGTCACCCGTTCCACAGCATTATGTTGTCTGCAGCCAACATAATTACTTAGGAGAATAAACATGCCAATCACTCCTCCCGTCCCTTGGGAGAGGTATAAAACTCAATCAGGACTCTCGCAAATCACGACTCTCACAAAGTCAACCAAGGGTCAACCAAAAGCCTAGGGTTGCTAAGTCCACCAGACCTACGACCTAGGCTCTGATACCACTCTAATCTGTCGCGCCCCGGGTCGAAACTGCGACCCGGGCCCGCCAAACAGATCCGCCACCTATGCCAACCTGCATAGGCGAAGCGTCCTACCTGCAGAAGAAAAGTACTATAACTAAACAGATATCAGAGCTATAAATGAAAATCTGCTGTAACTAAAATTAATCACTGTACAACTGGAAATAAACAACACTGTCTGCCTCCCCGAAATAATAATAATACAATATCCTCGAGTACAAGCTCTAAACCCAACACGGGAGGTAACTCCAACATATATACAACAGTGTACAGTCTCTCAATACAAATATCCTCACTACAATAGTCTCTCAAAAGGGGAAAAAGAACGCTAATCTACTGATGATCTCTCGAAGGGTACCGCTACTCTCCAACGACGGGTAGGGATCTAGCTCGCGACTCCCTCGCCCGATCAACAACCGCAGAGTCGGCAACACCCGCTAAGACTCTGCCCAAACCAAGGAGAGGAG
The DNA here is from genome assembly GCA_029204045.2 of Tillandsia leiboldiana. NCBI lineage: Eukaryota > Viridiplantae > Streptophyta > Magnoliopsida > Poales > Bromeliaceae > Tillandsia > Tillandsia leiboldiana. The sequence continues at coordinate 136 of JAQNDB010002315.1, read as the reverse complement.
AGGAAAAGGGGGGAAAACCCCAAAGGGTGTGAGAACTACTCAACCAAAAAAGGAGTTCTCAGTGGGTACCTACCGCCGACGCCGACGTTCCGTTGGCCCACCAAGTCCTCAAGAGACCAATAACTAACCCAAGTCA